>LKEB01000025.1:331590-416821 GCA_003795295.1 Cytospora leucostoma | reverse complement strand
ACATAAACCCAGTACACAGCCCAAGTACCCTTTACGTCACCCACGTTGTGTTCATTACAGGTACTCGCTAATTATATAATCAAGTATCCTTCTATAGTATCTAGTATAGGGTTCGTAAACTAAAGGCTTAGATCGATATAACTGCGATATACTAAGTTAAATAGCATATTAATAAGTAGGTCGTTAATCGTATATCCTCCGATAAAGATAGGTTCCTCGTTAGCTATAGTCAATAGCCTTTATAGGAATATAGTTTAGGTAGGGAATTTAATAATAGAGGCTTAGCGAAGCTCATAGGGGTATATAATATAGAAGGTAATAGGGTTTATTAGGACTAGAGGTCTAAGGTGCATTCGTCGATATAGAGAGTGAGTTTATTAGTATATAATATTAGTACTATACGTTAAAATATAGGCGACGGTCGCTATATAGTAACTTATCGATTGCTTATACGTGAGGGACGCGTATCTTCTAGAAGGTAACGAATATACGAGTAGTAGGGAAGGTTACGATAATCCTAGTTGATCTTTATGATAGTCGCCTAGGAGTCTATAAATCAGGGAGGCCTAGTAGCGAGTCTCGCTATATAGTATACGGCTAGTATAGAGGATTTGATTTCGGTAGGGAAATCCATATAGGTCGGTCTCTTCTACCTTATAGATCTATGGTACCTACGACTACTGATCAGTATTGGTAGGTCTCTGTACGTATGTACGGGAATCGTATAGTTTCAATCTGGTTTCTGTGTTGTTGTTTTCTCAGTTTTCACCCTCCCGAATGGTGAGGGCGGAATTAGCTAAGTAAAGTAGTAAATATAGCGTCGTAAACGGAAGGTGCTACTGACAGCAATGAAGTACTATTGTCTGCATTCAACCAGGCAGTAAACGCCAGATTGAACTATATCACTGCTGATATTGGCTTGGTAGATTCCTTCAGGCTTCCACGCACATCTCCAAGCCTTCTGGGACACCGACCTGAGGGGGCCGCCCCGCCCCCAGCTGCCAAAGTCGAAGAAATCAACACCGAAGACTTCTACGCCGGGGACAAGGATGCAGGCATGGAGTTTTATTACACGATGACTCGACGCTACGATGATCCATTGGAACCGCCAGCTGACCGAGTCTCGATGATCGAATATCTCGTAAGACGATCGCCGAAGCTGCGGTGGCTACTCATCAAGCTTGATGAGCTGAAGCAGAGGGATGAAAAGACTGTCGTATTCTGCGTGCACCCTCGTACGCAGTGGATGATCGAGGGCGTATGTTCGATGGCCGAGTTCAACTTCTACTCTCTCAGGAGCAAGCACGATAAGGATCTAGTCCGTCCGAGGCTGTTCGCAGACTTCAACGACTCCGCTGAGCGCGTGGACTTTTTGCTCACCACCATGGAGCTTTCGGGTTCTGGTGTCGACTTATCCCGCGACTGTCACAATTTGATCATCTTTGAGCTTCCGGATAGCGTGCCGATGATGATGAGCGCGATAGGGCGGATCCATCGGGTCGGCCAGACCAAGCAACAAGACGCCACCATCCTTATGCTAGACGGCTCCTATGACGACTACACGGCGTACCGACACTTCAGGAAATACTCCATCGATCTCTTGGCCCAAGGTATACTAGACGGCTCCGGAGAAAGGCTGGTGCATCTGCAGGTCGTCACGGGCGAGCTGGTCCGACGCCAGCTGGGACCGCGGTTAAATCGCAGTGACCTCGAGTGGTACCTGGAGCACCCTTTCCATATGTATGAGGGGCCCGGTCACCGTGTGGAACTGACATACAACCTCCGTGAATTCGCTTCTGTGCACTGCTATAAGGATACAAGGTTCGGGAAGTCAGCTGTTGACAGGATCATCGCAAGAAGAAGAGCCCGTGCGGACTTACAGAATAGCCCTGGAGATGGTGCCGCTCCCGCAGCCGCGGATGATGAAAGCGAGGCAAACAAGCATCCAGCGAAGGAGCAGCAATAATCTCCTGCTACAAATAACCCCAGAGAAACCTGAGTTCGAGCGGCCTACTCAGCAGCCAGAGTAGCACGAGCTTCAAGGACCTAACTAGTGAGGCTTTGAGCACGCAGATGGGTACAAAGTAATGGGATATCGATGTCGAGGCGGTTTTGCATATTGATGCGCTGGGTTTTCTTCTCCAATTTTTATTTACTTTACTTATTTCTGCTTTCACAACAAGGATGGCGTTTCTTGTCATCTACCGTTGAACGATCATTGTTGATATTTCACGAGCTTTGGCGGATCAGGAACCAGGTCCGAGGTTCAGTTGATTAACCTTCAAGGCTTTTGACGGCATAGCGGCGTTTGGGATGCGGGAGCCTGAAATCATTCACTCATGAGCATGCGATAATTATGAGGAAGCCAAAGCGGTGGTTTACATCGATTCATCCCATCAAGGGGAATAAGGATTGCTTGGATGGTTGGAGGTTTAGGATGCCTGTTGCTTTGCGATCAACAGCGTCCAAATATGGACTGGCATTGAGGGACTCGCGCCAAATTACATTGATAACTACATAAATCACGGAAATGCGATGAATTTTTATTTGATCCTATGCCTGACTCTTGTGTATATTTGATCTAACACTCCTATAGCTCGAATCCTCTGCATTTAAAACCCGAACACTGCACGGTATAGTGCTACCCAAGTATCAAAGATATGTACTTGGGGAAATTTGCGCCTGAACAAGGCTATTGTAGGAGGCCACGGGGGTACAAGTGTGTATACATATAGCTTGGCTGAATTGAGCTATTGAGAGTGCGAAAGGGGCTGTTCCAAGTAGGTGCAAACGGGCCTCACGTCACCCTCCCTACCATAGCTCCTACACCTCTCGCACAAGACAAAGTGGAAGAGTCCATCGCGATCCTTGTGAATGGACCGAGAACATGTATTGATATTTTTGGCAGCCAGCAAACCTTGGTAGCCAGATGCGCCTACAAGACCTAGGTACTCTCGCAGAAAGCAGACACCAATACAGCAAGGTCAGTATTTCTCTCCAGTAATCTGCCGTTAAGACGAATGATTAGTTACTTATTGGCTCTACAGGAGGTATATCTAGAGACAGTAATCGAGATCTAAAGCAAGCAGGAATCCTCTCACTACACCGTGGAAAGCTTACGGGCGGGCTGTGAGGATGCTGGCGAAGACTCTCGAAGTGGAAGGACGACAGAACAAAGGAAATAGGTACTACGAGGGAGTATGGGCTCTACAAAAGCGAACCGACGGTATCTATGGCTTTCCGACGGAGTAAAGTCTTCAATAATCTACTGGAATCAATAATCGGCTCCATATTGATACTTGAGCCCCTTTGTGGATACAAAAAGACCACTCTATACCCTGTTGCAATTCTGGTCGAGTGAAAATGGTGATATGTCGATATCCGTCTGCTCCCCGCCCATAATCTGGCTCACAAGTCGTCCGCTACCCATACCAAGCGTCAACCCATATGAACCGTGGCCCCAGCAAACGAATACCGTACTTCGGTCTCCCACGCCTTGGCTCTGATCGGTCATTGGATTACTCGTCAAGTCTGATGATACGACCTCTGAGATGATGGGGAGTCCTGATACCGCTGCTGGTCGAAAAGCTCGACCCTGGCCCACAAGCTGAAACCCGTCTGCGTGCTCTTCGATGCAGCCGCATCTCCAATTAAGCAATTTTCGAGCGAATCCACTCAGTTCTTCAATGAGTCTTTGATCTGGCTCATCTGATAGACCAGGTGGCGGGAGAGTAGCAGTCAGATTTCTTCGTCCACAGGCCCAGATGGTTCCGTCATCGCGACCGGCAAATTCCAGCTTTTCGCCGATGACATTGGCAAGAGACACAAATTCTGTACTGTTTTGTGTTGTTGGGCATGGATTTCGGCATAGGATCCAGTCTCCAGCGTTGGTTGTCCACTGCAGGCGGATTCGCGAAGAAGGGAACAGCGTCTCATACACAGCCGGGGTCGACGGTCCGCAGGCTATGAGTAATTGGTTGCAACTAATGCGTACCAGAGTCTGGTCCTTTCTCTTGCAAGTCAACGCTTGCAGTTTGTTCTGATCTGACAGACTGACTTCGACCGCTTCCAAGCCAGTTTCGATCTCTACACCCAGTTCAAGGCATTGACTCGTAAGCCAATCACCAACCCCGACTGGGTTGCTGCAGAGCTTTGATTAGTAGGAGTTGAGTGGGCAACCGGAACTGGTAGTTTCCACAGGGACTTACACCATGGCAGTATAACTTCCAAGAACGTTGGTATCGACATCCCAAGAAGGTTCCTTTTGCATCCAATCTGGAAGCTTGTCGAGCCCATGGCCATTGCCTGGGCCTACTCCAAAACAGGATTGCGCCCTGTAGCCAGTGGCCGCTCTGAAGTCTGCCTTCAAAGCCTCAATTTCCCACAGGTCGAAGGAAAATTTGCCAAGAGGAAGGAGTTGTCGGCTTTCTGGCTCTGGGAACCCGTAGTGGAAACAACCTGTGCATCTTGAGGAGGCGGCTGTGAACAAGTCATCGACAGCCTCCACGACCTTGATCTTGACCACTCTTGAAGACTCTGAGTTCAGCTTAGCGAGATTGTATGCAGTGGACAACCCAATGACGCCTCCACCAACAATAACAACCAGGTTTGTATCTTGGGATCTAGACATCGTGATTTGTTTGTGGGAAAAGGCTCAAGTGGTCGTCGTGCTCGTCTCTCAGCCGTTGCTTTTCTTTGTCCCCCGTTTTTGAGGTTGAGAGGATGTTGGGTTGACAAATGGCCGCAGCCGCCCAGGTTACTACCCAGGTACTTAAGTACCTGCCTAGGTATCTGAGTACCTACATACTGGGAAGTAGGTAGGGAACCTTGGACGTAAAAGTTTCCGAGGATTCGTAGGTACTTACGTACCGGCTTGAGGGTGGTTGTGCCTAACCTCAAGTGCTTCAGAGATACCTAGGTGGGTACCTAGGTACTTACCCAGGTAAGTCCGGGGGTCATGCCCTAGGTAGGTAAGGGCCTACCCGCTATGTGCCGGGGCGCGAGCTTCTACAACACTTGCAAGCCATCCGTGGACACAATGCTCACCTCCTCCCCAGGATGGCCATCATTGGTACGGAGTACAGAAAGCCTCTGACCGATGAGAGGTTCTGGAACCGGTGGCTTAAAGCCTGATAACATACTCAAAACAGACCTGGAAATTTGCCTGAAGCTTCCACCCAGAAAAATACCCGCGGTCAATATCTGAGGGTCGCCGTCTGTTGATGTTGACCATGCGCCACACACGTTGCGCTAAGTGGGCATGAGGACAGCCATTATCGGAACATCGTGGTCAGAACGGACTGAGGTATTACGAGCACGTTAGTTAATAAGCATCGATGACTGTAGCATAACGGCGGGGGGGGGGTTCAATGTTGGGAATGTGTTAATATGGCAACATGAAGAGATGCGGCTGTCGAAAGCTCCGAGGCAATGTGATCCTACTCAATGTTTGAATTTACTTGCCATGTACTTACCGTTCGATATACCTAGTACGAATCTCTATAAAACGAATATTACGATCCCAAATACCAATCAGCATGGTGAAGCGAATATATCGTTCACGGAACCCAACAGGTTCGACCAAATTCCGGCGGCACAGCCTTGTGACTAGGCCCACAATATACTGCATCTACGGATGTAATTGTGTGGCCCCACAGATTTGCTTCCAACATGCATATGCGATCTCTAAATCTAGTAAGCGGCCCATTCGTAACCCACCTTCTGCTACAACATTGGACCAAATGCGCTGCGTTGGTTCATAGGCGCATCTGAATATCTCCTCCCTAACTTATAAGTGCCGAATCCCGTCTCTGTCTTTGGTGTCTCTCTCGTCCTTACAACATTTCTTCTCAGCTTGAACTGTTCCTAAACATATATATCCTGGCCTTGAACCCACTGTGACCATATCATTCTTACATTTTCCTACTGACCTTGCTTCCAGAGCTTCCAGCAATCATCGGCGGTGCTCTTCATCTGGAATAAATCCACCATGACGGACCCTGATGCCGTTTCTCTTGGCCCTGTCGTCGTGACTGGCGGGTGCGGCTTCATAGGTTCTCATATCGTCGAGCACATCCTCCGAACGGAGCCTACTTCAGAGGTCCATGTCGTCGACATCAATACCGAACGCAACAGGATTACTGGCGCGATATATCATACAGCCGATGTCTCGGATCTTCATCATATCGAGGCTATCTTTGCCCAGGCCAAGCCCAAGACCGTTTTCCATGTCGCATGTCCAACCTCGACGGTCCTACAGGACGCTACATTTCGAAGAGTAAACGTTACCGGTACCCACAATCTGCTCGTCGCGTCTAAAAATATCAAGACGGTCCACGCCTTTGTGAACACATCTACAACAGGCGTTGTCCACGATAACGTCACCGACCTGATCAACGCGGACGAGACCTTCCCTGTGCTCAAGTACCCGGAATCGAAGCGCGTCTATACCCTGACAAAGGCCGAGGCCGAGGCCGAAGTCCATGCAGCCAATCGTACGGACGGCGACTCCTCTATGCTGACCGTCAACGTGCGCCCTGCTACGGCTTTTGGGGAGCGCGATGGCATCTTCTTCAGCAAGGTCGTCGCCAACGTCCGAAGGGGAAATGGAAGGAACCAGATAGGCCCTGGCGGCAATCTGTACGACTTTATCTATATTTCCAACCTCGTCGATGCCCATATTCTCGCCGCCCAGGCTCTTCTCCGCGCCTACGGAGACCCACCGCCCGGGCCTGCTTTGCGTGTGGACGGGGAGTGTTTCCACATCACCAACGACGAGCGGGTGAACTTCTGGGACTTCCAGCGGGGTATCGCAGCATCCATCGGTCTCCCTGTCAACAAAGATGAGATCAAGGTTATTCCCGCATGGGTCGCCTACTTCTTTGCTGCCCTTAGTGAGTGGATTACGTGGATTAGGACGGCGGGTAAGGGGATACCGATGGTGACCCGCGAAGCCGTACGCCTTACTGTCATCGAGCGTACTCTCAATGGTGAAAAGGCCAAGCGAGTCCTGGGTTACAGGCCGAAAGTTAGCATCGAGGAGGGGCTGGCTATCACGGGCAAGTGGTTTGTGGAAGAGGCCAAGAAGGCGGAGGAGAAGAAAAGGGTCTGAGAGCTTCTAGACAGTGTAGTTAGACCTCCTATCCCAGTGGATCGCCAACGGTATCACCGCCGGGGGCAAAGTATGTACCTAGTGTTGCAGATAATCACTGCCGGGATGGGTTCAAAACAATAAGAGATTGCTCAAAGCGGTTATAATTCAAGGTGCTTTGCGTGTAGTACCTTGCCCTGTCTCTAAAATATTATAAAATGAGGAGGATCTTGAAAATATCCCGTTGCGCTAGATTTTATCCATGGAAAAACTTTAGATACGTATAAGTAGGTAATTATCATGGAGTGGCAGTCCCTCATCGGGTCGCACTTATATTAGTCGATAGCAGAGGCTTGCGAGCCATTCCAACATGCACCGTTCGGCTGAGATCGGCTTACGTGTTCTCGTGTTGGATCAAATTGTTCTCGATCAAGCTTCAAATTGTAGTCTACTTAGACGAGGTAGTCGAATCTCCGCAACTGAGAACCGTAACGTGGAGGAAACATGCTTGGGTCACAAGTATTTCTCAGCGAGCCTACCTTGTGGAGGAATCCAACATTACGCAAGGCTGCCCTAGGGTGTATGGGCGGTATGAGACCCGTGCTGACGCCGCGATCAAACTTAACGACCATCACAACACGAGATGTGTTGTTCCATCGGTCAAGGGCGTAGCCTCGTGACGCCGGGTTACGAAACATTCCAATGGTGGCTCTCTCCCCTTAACCCCTAGATACGCAGGTAAGCATACAGTAGACCCTCTGCGGTGATTCTGTAAGCTGAACAGTGTTTTGGGACCCTTAATTGTGGGACATGGAGGTCAGTCCTAATGGATTGCCTTGCTCAGATATACACACCTCTATAATGCGATTTACTGTACAACCCGGCTGGGTTGGAGATACATGAATGTCGATGTAAGGAAGATAAAGACACACTGAGTACTTCAACCACCGAGGTATATAGCTGTTGGACGACAGGACCAAGAGGGCCCCAGCAGACTAGATACAAATGATTGCCGGGATATTGACGACAGGACTATGGTTATGATTAAGCTTCCACTAGGCGACTCTCATACCTAGGTACGTACTCATAGGGTATCTCCCGTTGCGGATCCCTTGTAATACGAACTTTACATATGTTATAGCGGATCGGCCCTCCCCATTGGCCTTGACGTCTGATTTACCGGCGACCAGAGACCATTCCTGATATGGCACATGACACCCACCGACAAGCCCACAGGTGGTATGGTGCAATTGGAAGACGTCGAACTCCGATGCGCAATTGTACAGTTGCAGTTTGGTTCTCCCGACAAGACCCATGGGTTACAACCATCGACCTCGAAATTGACCAACCAAATTTCGAACAAGCTTCGCAGGAAATTGCGAGTAAAAATTCGCTAGCCACTTGAGCACTGCTTGATAACAACGATAAGTTGATACAACCTAAAGCGGACCCGGGCCCCCCGGGTATCAAGGGCATAGATGCTATCAGGCTCGAACTATCCTGAGATAAACCACATCTACCGAGTCTCCCAAGTTCCCAAGTAATCATACTAAGCAACGAGCCATTCACGTTACAATTATGACCCCGAAATCTGGGACGCCTGTCTGCCCTCATCACACGAGTCCTCCCCATAGCCAAGACGAGGCAGTACGAGCACCAAGGCCCACTACTCCCCGTCGACCTAGGGCTCGCGTTTCGGCTTCCTTGCATGCCTAGTCAGGCACCATACCCCCCTCCGTCCTGAGCATCCTTTCCCATCTGCCGTTTTTCTCACCTGCCCGGGGGGCGAAGCCTCGTTTAGGAAACTCCATTCCTGGGCGCTGCGGAGCCCGATGCCACTCCACAAATACGAAGCAAACGGCGAGTCGGCCAATGCCGAGTCGTTGAACCTTGTTTCGTGTTTGCAGAACTTCTATGAACCCTGTCTGGTCTGTCCATCGAAAAAACCGCCGGCTCCACCCCTGACAGGACTAGTTGCAGAATCCCTAAATTGGGTGTTGCGCCACAATCATGGGGGGCCGGGGGTGTTGCTTATCGATCCCTCGTGGGATATAAGGTTGATGAGCCGCAACCACGTTCCCGGGACATGAGAGAGTCTGTTCCTGGATCCCATTGTGTTTAATCTCGCTCATCTCACACAGTCGTTCATTGCCTGCCTTATAACTTTTCGTCACTCGCTTACTGTGAACGGTCCTTTTCCAGTCCTTCCCAGACCTATAATCAAATCAACCGATCTAACATTCAAGATGGTCTCCTCCCTGACTCTCCTCGCCCTCGCCTCCGGCGCCATCGCCCTGCAGGTCACCTCGCCCTCCAAGAGCGACGTCTGGACCGTTGGCGACTCTGAGACTATCACTTGGTCCTCTGTCGACAGCGACCAGGACACCTTCAACATCTACCTGTCCAACATGGCCAGCTACCCTACCACGTCCATCCTGCTCGCCTCGGACATCTCCTCCAGCGACGGCTCCGCCAAGATCGATGGCAGCAAGCTCACTGTCGGCAACTCCTTCACCATCAACCTGACCAACGGCACCAAGACCGAGCAGATCTATGCTCAGTCGGTAAGTCTGAAATCCAAGGCCACAATGTGACAAATGGACGGGATGAATACTGATATAAGTCTCCTTCGTGCAGAACCAGTTCAACATCACCGCGTCCACTTCGTCTTCGTCCTCGTCCTCTTCTTCCTCGTCGACGTCTTCCTCTGCGTCGTCCTCCGGAACTGGTTCGTCTTCCACCACGCTTGTCACCTCCACGTCTTCCTCTTCCGCGTCATCCTCATCTGCGTCCTCCTCCGCGTCCTCTGCTGCATCTTCCTCCAAGTCATCTTCTCAAGGCAAGACGTTCCCTTTCACTGCATCCTGTCCTTCCACCGCAACGCGGCTCGTCGAAACCAAGCCTTCCAATGTTCCCAGCACTAACAGTTCTCCCACAGCTTCCTCCACCAGCACCGAGTCTGGCAAGTCTTCCTCCGCCTCCGCCACCGGAACTTCTTCCTCGGACTCTACCGCCAGCTCCACCGGTACTGCCAGCAAGACCGCTACCAAGAGCTCCACGCCCACCTCTGGCGCAGGGAAGGTTGTTGCCGGTTGGATGGGTCTGGCCGCTGTCGCTGCCCTGGCCCTGTAAGGGGTTTCCTCAGGCCGTACATAACATCCTGGAAACGACGGTCTCCGCGACGGGCACGATGATGATAGGCGGGTTTTAATGTGTAATGAAATGGAACACCGTGCTCGCATGCTGCCTCGATATCCGCTATAGCCGACATGGTAATTTTGTCTGCTGTGAAACCTACACCAGGTTGGCAGCAATGTCCGTTTCTGACGAGTCAATTAACATATATGTTTACCGTCTATCATCCCGATGACTTCTCCGTAGCCCTGCGCCGGCACTCTCGCAGTAGCTCGTCCAGGCTCTTCTGATCTTCCTCCAGACGCTGTTTATGGAAGTTCGGGAAGGGCTCCTTCGTCCAGTGATGTATGCCGCCGTCCTCTTCTGCTTCAGTCCAGTGCGTCGGCAGGATACCGTTATCGAAGACGACGTATCGCTGTGGCAGAACCCTGACACCAAGTCTCCCTCCCTCGTTGTCCTCATCCCAAGGCCTATACTGTGAGCCCCCATGGAAGCGGAAATGGACGAGGTTGGGGAGCTCGCTGGAAATGCGCCTGAACACATCGCTCCATTTCCCGTGGTATGCGAAATGCGGCCACGGAGACCTGCATTGTTCTTCTGTGAGGGCTTGCCAGTCATCTGTGCAGACCTTCCACTCATCCACGTTCTCGGTATCGATGCGGATCCGGGAGGCGATCATACAGTTGGTAAGCAGGAGCGTCTCCAGTGATTTGATACCGGTGATCCAGTTCAGATCGTCGTCGTGTGCAAGCGTGTGATAAACAAGAGCCAGTGTTTTGAGCTTGGGGAAGGACAGGCCGCTGGGTCGGAAGTGGCCAGGGAACGGGCCCCAGTTCTCGCCTGCACTACCGATCGAGAGGGCCTTCAGGTTCCCCGAGACAGGTTCAAGCCAGTCCGAGATGAGGTGGCCTGGGAAGGTCTGCAGCTCAACGCGAGTATAATCATGGTCCGGTCCTGCGCGATTGTACTCTTGGGTGATCTGCAGGTGTAGTTCTTCCAGCTGACCCATGACATCGCGGAAGAGGTCAGACCGGGTGAAGTCGGGTATCGGGCAGTTCTGCAGGTTGACGATGGTCAACTTGCGAATGGTGCGGTTGTCCTTGTCTGCAGCTCGGTCCTTGACGGCCTGGAAAATCAACCTGAGCATATCCTTCCGCGCGTCCACTTCCTCCACCCCGTCTTCCCACCACGACAAATCGTCGCGCACCCCAATACACTCCGCGGTGAATCCGATCTCGAGAGAGTCGACGTTGGGAAACCTCGCCAGAGCCGCCACGGCATCCTCGAATTCCTCTGCCGGCTCTATGATCTCACGGTAATCACCCTCTCCCAACGTTTCGATGTCCGGCTGCGTGTGGATGACAGCATGTCGGGGAAACCGCCGTATGGTATCGTGCTGGCCGATGCTGGCCCAGGTGTTGATCTGCTCCTCGTCGGGCGAGAGGAAGACGTCACTGAAGAGCTCCCGCACGGCGTTCTTGTCTAGCTCCTTGTTGGCTAGACGGATGTTCTTGAGGTCTTCCTTGGGCGCCTGCTTGATGATGTGCTGGACTATCTCGGGCGCGAGACCGAGCAGGTCGAACACGCCCTCGGTAGCGGCTAAGCTGTCTCGTTCTGCGGCCATGTTGCGGGATGGTGGATTTCCGATCAAGAGTCAACTGATGGTATTTCGCGCAATGTGCCCCCTCATATTTAATGGTTGGCAAAAAGAGCGTAGTGGCGAGGCTTTATGGAGAGGTCGCTCTAGGCATCCATGCCCCTCGTATAATCCATAGATTCCTGGGTATGTAGTGTATCTATAGTGTGCCGGCTCCCGGGGTCAAGTGGGAGGCTTCTGCCTGCCTGCCTGCTTGGCGCATGGATATGGCAAGCCATAAGCGGGTTTATGGATCGTCACGCCACACGGCGACAAGGGCATCGCGGTGTTCCATGTCGGTCTTTTTGTATTTCGGCCCACATACGGGAGCTCTACAGCCAAGCAGCCATGGTGCTCCCAGCCAAAGAATCTCGGCTGTCTACAATTGGAGGTTACTTAGTAGGTAGTCTAAATTCTTGCCGTACGCACCCGCCATCCATAAGGCCATCCTAGGGTTAGGGCTCATACATAGGACACTAGACAACCCCCCCCCCCACGCCGACATCACGACTTGTCTCATTGGATCGTACTCAAAAGCCACTTTGGATGGGCATTAGTATTCTATTTGAAACCATAGCCAAGTACTAGGTGCCCGTTTGCAACCGTGGAAGGTGTGGATGAGAAATACTTTTCATCATATTGGTTTGGATTCCAGAATAATATGCTATATCACATGAGTCCATTGGTTTCATGCATCTACTAGGAGAACGTTCTATCCAGTGAGCATATACCTGGGTCCTCGCCCGAGTACTTCAGTGATAAATTCCTGACCTTGACTCCAAGATCGACCAAAAAATGTAATACCGTAACCCAGATCAACCAGCCATTCCTGACCTTGAATATGTTGGCTTCCCCTGGGTTTCGATAGCACAGTAGCTCCCTAAAAGATAATAAGAATAATCCACCGCATAATGCCAAGGTCTCGTGTAGCAAAAATCACCATCCCAACCAGAACATACCCACCACTCCATCAGATTCAGCGCACCGACCTTCATTCCTGCGGCAATCCCTCGCTTTGGAGTGCAAATCTGCAAAGCTGCAGGGGCCAGCAGGCAAGGCCACCAGAGCCAGTCCTCGAACGCGGAATCCTCACATCTCCTCCGATCCGGCCTCTCGCGCCTTGGCCGACTCCTCACGAGGGTCGCTCCAGAGGTGAGCCTTCCAGATCTTGTCCATATCATCCATGTAGGGGTGACTGGGACACTCGATGAGATCGTCCGATCCCTTGCCGTCGGAAGACTCCATATCCGTCATCTTCTCCGCGTCGTCTCTGGCCTGGCAGATCATATCGGTGAGCTCGCCCGTTCGGAAACGGACCTGGTGGCTGGCGACGCCCTTGAACTTGTTGTTGAACAGCTCGCTGAAAGATACGAGGCAGGCAGGGATGAGCTCGATGTCGATGGACTGGCCGGTGAGCTGCAGGCCGCGGATCATCCAGGCCAGCATGTGTTCGTCCATGGCGATGTCCTCGAGCTCGGGGAAGAGGTCCTATACCATGGGAGTCAGTTCTCTCTCCAGATATGAGGACAATGATGGGGAAATCAAGTCGAGGGAAACTTACCAGAAGCTCATCTAGCTTGCCAACACAATCTTGAGGCTCGCTATCCTGTCCGGGAGGTATGTTGAGGTACAGACCCAAGGCGCTGTACGAAGGGGCAGTACAACGCTGGCTGATGCATTCGAGCATCGTCTGACCCTGGCGTAGAGCGGTAAGGTCCAGGTTACTCGCCATGCGCATAACCATACTGACCATCTTCGTCGCGATATGGTCGGCCTCCGCCTGGCGGAGCATTTCGGGCTCGGTTCTGGTCTCCTTGTTGTCATTGTGACCTCCACTGCTAGTAGGGATGCGAGCGGCCTTGCTCTCGGTCTCGGAAACTTCTCCATTGACGCTCTCGAAAGATACACGCTTGCCCTTGGCGTCTTTCTTGTAATCCTGGACTAGGGCGACCTCGGACTCGATTCCGGTGATGTTTCGCTGATTTCGCATCAGTTTGTCGACTTCAGCATCAACCGCCTCCAGACCAGCAATGCGGTGCCCATCACCACTGAGGCGATCGTCACCAACAGGGCCATCGTCAGCCTCAACACTGGAAACAGGGCTGTTCATAGCATTGTCGTTGTCATTGGCTGCATCGCGAGATGGGCTTCGGCTAGTCCTGACGGTATCGCTGGTCTTTACGCTTTCGTTCGAAGACTTCCTGCTCTGGACCTTGGGGGACTCTGCAGTAGATCGAGGGGACAGAAGACCACTTGATTGTTTGAGCTGGGAGGCTGCAGCGGAAGGCTTGGGTTCATCTGGGAAGATGACCTTCGCGATCTTCTCCTGCGTGATTCGCTTTCGTGGCTGGTAGCTCTTGGCCTCATCTCCACGGAAGGCCTTGAAGTAGAAGACTTCATCTGATCCAACCCTCCAACCCTGGCACAGATTCGTGGTAGGATCAGGGTTGATCAGTGCATAGAGAAACCATTTCTGCGTCATCTTCTTGGACTTTTTGGCGACAACTCGAAGAGCGTTCGGGTCGTAGGATATGATGTTCATCTCATCGGGAACGAGATCGATGATACGGGTGCCCTTCTTCCCCTTCTTATTTGCCTTTCTCTCGGCGGAGCCATCCACCTGGGCCTCACCCACAGCGAGCTGGGCTTGGGGCTGGATGGCGACCGAAGCAGAGTTGCTCCGCTTCTCATCGCCGGGCAGCATCCCAACCCACACACACTCAACTGCCTTGCGATCCTTCGACTTCAATTCCAGCTCGTGCGGGATGAGAGGTGGGCAGGTATCAACTTCGTCCTTGGCCTCAACATTCTCGTAGTGCTGGGCGAGGTTGGTGGTCTGTGGGTGGAGTCGGCCGACGTAGAGGGTGGTACCGTTGATGAACCGCGGGGGCACATGGTGGTTGTAGGCGTCCCTGTCGAAGTTGAAAGCATACTTGTCGAGCATGTCGATTCCCTCCTCAGAATCGGACGGGGTAGGGGATTCTTCGGGGTTGTCCATCATCTCGACGTCAGGACTGGGACGAGACTCGGATGAAATCGAGTCCTGAGGTTCATTGGTCCTGGGAGCTCCTTGGACCTCCAAAGGCTCTTGATTTCTAGCCTTAGATTGACCATCAGTAACTTGGATCTCCATATGCGCGCCCTGAGACTCTCCGTTGCCAGGAGACGGCTGGACAGCCCAATCGCCAGACTCCAGAAACTTCTGGGCGACTTCAAGTTGCTGCTCGATCAAGTCTCTGTTCTGTGTAGCCTGGGTGTTCACGCTTCCGTCACTGCTTTCCACCAGGGAAGACTCCATGGCCGCATTGAAATGAGCCTGATCGACGTCTCCCACATGCATGAAATACATAGAGTTATAACGTGGTGCAGGACCCTGAGGAACCATCGGTGGGACCGCCTGTAAGGCCGAAAGCGAGGTATCATTCGACTCAGGGCCTGGGGGATGGGGAGTGACTTCAGCCATGACTAGAGACCAAGATCTCCGCGTATGCTGATTAGTAGATCGTCAGCAAGCAGTGTATGTCTCTGAAGGTGGCAATTAATTGCGGTAGTGTATGATTCCGCGGGTGGATGGAGAGAAGGTTGCGAAGGAAGAACGCAGATGTGAATTGGATGAGGCAAAGTGTGCGGGTCGACCTCCAGGTGTCGGAACCTAGTCCTCATACGATATTTGCGGTATTGTCACCTCCTGCCTCTTGTGTCTTGCCTGTGTCCAGAGGTTTGAGGGGTTGGATATGAAGTTCAGCGGCAACAGGCAGCTAAAAGCTGTGTTGAGCACCAGTTCGATATTGACGGCCTCGAGTGCTGCATGTGATCAACTATCGATGAAGTCGCGTTAACCCTCAAGCGCATAAGCCCTCGAAGTTCTGAAGCCGTAATGTTATAGATGCAAGTGATGAATAATGGAGAAGAGTGGTCGTTTTTGACTTGGAACTATCCCACTTGGCTTCTGTCCCCCTCGTGTTGAAAGAATGACGGCTTGAGGATTGGTAGACGAGATAGAGCGTCAACTGGTGTGTACCGAAGGTTCCTGAGAAGTATAAAACCGTGAAGGCAAATAGCAGAAACCCTGCTAAGCCATAGAAAGCGTAGTTGGGGCCGAAGAGCATTATTGGAAGGAACCAACCTTGGAAAGACTGTTTGGAAGTTCGGATGAAAAGTTGGATCGGCCCGGGTTTGCTATGAACTGCCCATGTGGTCGCCCTTTACCCTCAAGTGCTGAATCTCAACTGTTTGACGACGAGAATGCCCACATGTGCGGACATAGAGGATATAGAGGACATTTCGACCTCCAGATGTAGTACGTGCTTCGACGATGGCTGGACAATACGAGAGAAATCTCCCACGGACTAACCGTTGCAGCATGATTGCCGCCTTTATTTTACCAGACGAGGGTTTCCTCCTCGAAATTACCTCCATCTCTACATACCTAGGTTTGTGTCACATGTCTTCCCTCTATATAGTCCCCTTGGACGGCCGTACCAAGTGGACTATCTTATACCTAGGTTGCGTTTCTCATCATGCACATGTGTCTGACCTTCTGCAAGCATGCGAATCATTTTTCTGAGTTCGGCATCAGCTGCAAATATCGTATGAGATACCGCTGGCCTTTGGGGGTAGCATCTTCCACTTACTAGTACCTACGTATCCAGGGTACTGAACGACGTACCTGAAGGTGTAAGCTGATGGACAACATTGAAGGTATCTAGAGACTTCCATCTGGATGCTATTCGTTTTATGTACGAATTTGACCAGGGACAAGACATTTAAGCCAGTGCATTTCCAGATTAATGAAGGTTAGATCACCTGAATCGTGTGCTACCGTGACTTATGCAAAGGTGATCTGAAGAAGCACTTGAGCAGACGAAGCAACCCAACCTCGGAGGTATTAATATCAAGTTTACCGAAACGGGAAAGGCGGTGAGTGACTACCCCAGAGGATCAGCGTCGTTGAAGGTTACCGAGCGGCAGTAAATTTCGCGGGGGAATCCATCGAAATCCAGCGACGGGACATTGCCCGACTTATCTCTGCTATAAAACCAAACCCATTTCAGACAATGTCCTAATTATCCCCAGGACTTGACTGGACTCGGATACATTCGAGCTAACCCCATTCAAGCGACAATCTTTTGGCGCAAGGACTTGATCTGGACCGTTCCTCTACTACTCCTACGTAGTCTTCCGTTACCTGGGCGCAAAACCGAACCTGAACCCAGGCGAGCTCGACCTTTCTGACGCCTTGACCGTCTGTCGTCTCCAACCATATCAGTCGGGTTCCCTCCAGCTGCTTCGTAACCTCCGGATTGTGTGACTCACCTCGCCGTCTCGACGCTCGACCCTCGATTTCTACTTCCCAATACTCGCACTCGCATCTTCGTCGTCTCCCGACCGACCTTTCCTCCTTGAACACCACCACCACCTCCCACCGACAAAACACCCGCAAACATGGCGACCGCATCCCCCGCGGGGTCGGACCCCGACCCAACCAAGCTCTCCGTCCTGAAAGATGCCCTATACGACCAGTGCGTCCAGAACGGCGACGAGTCCCACCTCTACAGCCAAGACGAGCTCCTCTCGCTCGGCGTGACCGACGACGCCAACACCCTGCTGCGCATCGTGCAGGCCCTCACCGACGACCGCCTTCTGGTCCTGGTCGCGCGGCAGGGCGGCGGGCTCTGCTGGAAGTGGCGGCCCGCCGAGGACGCGGCCAAGTACAAGGGCCTGAACAGGGAGCAGTCGATGGTGTACGAGCTGGTGGACGCGGCGGGGGCGGACGGGATCTGGACGCGGACGCTCAAGGCGCGGCTGCAGATGCACGACAGCGTGCTGAAGCAGCACCTCAAGTTCCTCGAGAGCAAGGGCTACATCAAGGACATGAAGAGCGTGGAGCACCCTAACAAGAAGATGTACATCAAGGCCAGCCTGCGGCCCTCGGACCGGGCCACGGGCGGGCCCTGGTACACCGACAGCAACCTGGACGAGGCCTTCATCTCGGAGCTGCTCAAGGTCATATTCGACTTCATTACGAGGCAGAGCACGTACCGCAGCGTGCACGGCGGCGGGCACAAGGAGAAGCAGCCCAAGAAGGGCATACTCAAGGGCGACAAGGACGCCGTGGCCGCAGCCAAGGCCGGCAAGAAGAGAGGTGCTGAGGACATCTCTACCGACGACGCACCCGCGCCCAAGGAAAAGCAGCAGCGCCAGCACCGCGAGCCCAAGCGGACGCAGCTCCTCCCGCTGCCCGCGGGCTACAACTCGTACCCGACGGTGCGGCAGATCGCGGAGCTCATCTCGACGAGCGGCATCACCAACAACACGACGCTGGGCATCGCCGACGTGCAGCAGCTCGTCGACGTGCTCGTCTACGACGGCCTGGTCGAGCCCATCCGCGTCGGCAAGGTCAGGGGCTACCGCACCGTCCGCGCCGCCAGGGTCGACCCCACGCCGCTCACCGCCCTCATGAGGGACCACAGCATGGACGAGGACATGCTCGAGCTGCAGGCCCAGGACATGGGCGCCGGCCCCATGAGCAACGGGCTGACCGAGGCGCCGTGCGGCCGCTGCCCCGTCTTCGACCTGTGTGACGAGGGCGGGCCCGTCAGCCCGGGGAACTGTGTGTATTTCCAGCGCTGGTTGGGTGACTGAGCAAATCGTAAACGGGATAGTGTTTGATTAGTGGGAAAGGCGTACTACTTCGTGTGGCGTTAAGGGGGATGGAAAAGGTAGAAGGGGCAGGGTTCTTGTCATTGATCTCACGCATAGCGCCCGAGGAACGGCTCTCAGCCATATTTGCTTTTGATGTTAGGGAAAACGGCGTTTCCAATTTCGGTCGGACAGGGAGAACCGACGAGATATCTTTTCTAGGACCACGGTGGCCAAAACTACCTAGGTACACATGTGAATAATTGCAAAGCCATTTATTCAAGAGGCACGATTGAACTCGCGGGATGAACCTCCAAGATGCCACATGTCGAGGGACAGAGCGGCGGGAGACTTGTGATAGATGGATTGTGGCATGGTGGGTACAATTACTCAGGTACAACGAGTATTTGGACATGCATCCATGGATAATTGTTGGGCGTTGTTGAGGAAGGGGCCAAACACCCAAGAGGTACATTCACTATTGGCAGGCAGGGTGATGGCGCCTGGGACGACACGTTGTAAGGAACGTGAGGCATCCCCTTCTAAGCAAGACGACAGATAGTAGGTATGGTATGATGAAGTCAGGGGAGCAAACTCATTTCGAATTGGCTACGCCAAACGGACTCTAAACTGCCGACTGACGATCACAGACCTATCGTGAATCTCATTTGCTTCTCCCGTCACACTCTGAACCCAGATTATACCAAAGGCGATTTCATGTTTTCCGCACTCTGATTTCCTTTTTCAGAACCCATCCTTTACAACTCACCAGAGTTGACGATGGTGGGCTTCTTGCTGTACTTGATGGCACCGCTGGCAGAGCCAGTGGCCTCAACAGCCTTGACGACCCTCAGGGACTCGTCGTCAGCGACCTCGCCGAAGACGACGTGGCGGCCGTCCAACCAGGAGGTGACGACGGTGGTGACGAAGAACTGGGAGCCGTTGCTGTGAATCATAAGATGTTAGTTTGAGCTTAAGGGATTGCCCGGATCTATCGGGGGGAGGCTTACGTGTTGGGGCCAGCGTTGGCCATGGACAGAAGACCAGGGCGGGTGTGCTTCTTCTGGAAGTTCTCGTCGGCGAACTTCTCGCCGTAGATGGACTTGCCACCAGTGCCGTTGCCACGGGTGAAGTCACCACCCTGGAGCATGAACTCGGGGATGACACGGTGGAACTGAGAGCCCTTGTAGCCGAAGCCCTTCTCGCCAGTGGCCAGGGCGCGGAAGTTCTCGGCGGTCTTGGGGACAACGTCGTTGTAGAGGTTGAAGTTGATGCGACCAGACTGGGCTGTGAAGCACGGATTGATGTCAGCTGATGTCTTCAGTGGTATTGAAATCGGGATAGATGGTCCGAGAAGTTTTAGCGGCGAGATGGTGGGGTCAATTGGGTGACGAAGGTGGCTTGGTGGCTTCGTAGGATGGATACGATAGAATCGCAGCCGTCTTGACGATGACGACGGAGCAGCAAGTCAAGGAGGAGGAGGAAGATGTAGCTTACCCTTGATCTCCTTGGTGGCACGGTTGTTGGCGTCAAGGACGGGTCCTTCCCACTCCAAATCGAAGAAGCTATTGCGAAGATGACTGTCAGCCGAGACCAAAGCTTGAGGGAGGAGCTATCATTTGCAGCTGCCAACGACGTCGCCAGGACATTGTCGAAGCAGGCGGCGTGATGGGAAAGAGGGGAGGAGAGCAAAGAAGCTCGATACTTACACCTTAGACATGATGGGCGATGTTGATGAGAAGAAACGGGTAGAGTTTCCTGAAGTTCGTTGGTTGAAAGGGGTGATGATTGTCTTGGTGGTGAAGCTGGAGATGGAAGAGGGAGAAGAAAATCGAGGGGCAGACGAGGCAGCTCGGAAGCTGGAAGTAATAACGCGGGGCATCCAGAGCGGGGCAGCCATTGCGATCTAAGCGAATGAGGTGATGTGTTAGCAGGGACTGGGGGGTGGGCAACCAGGGATGACCCAATCAATCACCACAGCAACTCAACGTAAGTTTAGAGACAGCAAAACAGCAAACCAGCAAAACAACAGCGGGGTCCTCAGGGGATTGAGAGAGGGCTGTGTGTGAGAGTCAGAGTGACATCAGACCAACACAAAACCTCCAGACAGAGCAACAACCAACAACAATAGAGAAAAAGCTCTGCTTTGGTTTGGTCTGTTCTAAATATGTATCACGCGTATACCTAGGTGCGTTGACCACGGTATGTATGTATATGTAAGGGAGGGGCCGAATATGGGGGTGAGGAGGGGTTCAGGGGGAGGGGAAGACATGTGCTGTACGAATTATGCAGATGTCGACGCGGACGACTACATCCCGAAGCTGGCCAAGACCTGCGACCTGCGACCTGCAGTCTGCAAAGAAGCTTCCTCTCCTCTTCTCTGACCCAAACCCCACCCCCGAAGGGATGGCACTCGTGCGGTATACCTGTAGTGCAGATACGGGTAGTCTGGGATGTAGTGCTGGTTTGAAAACACGCAGAGACCTTCGGGAGCTCTGACTGCCTACTGGCAAGGCGGTCAGAAGCTCGAGGCAGGAGGAGAGGTCGGGGAGGAGGAGGAGGGGGATGGTGGAGGATGAAGAGCAGCACTGCAAGCTTGAGACACTGCAGCTACCATCTGGGCAGTTACATGGGTATAGCTACCTGTCCCCGAGGCGCTCGAGTCCACGTATGGCAACCACCAGACTGATCCGCAACCTTGAAAGTCTTCAGGATCACTCATCACTCATCACTCATCACTCATCTTAGCCACTGAGCCAAGGTCTCGACCCAAACTCTAGACGATAGAGTGACCTTAGGGTATGGCTTCGGTAATTGGTGGGATTGAGCTCAAAACGTAACCTTTCGTTCCATGGAGTAGAGTACGAAAGCTCTCGTCGAGCTACCAAGGTACGAGGGTATGGATGTATGTTCTTTGTTGTTCGGAGATAACGGAAGGGAACCTTGGGAGCATTCAACGTACCGATTGATATCTATCAAGTAGGACAGATGACAAGGTTGAGGAGTATTCCAGCTGTTGACGTCGGGAAGATTCGCGGCAGCACGGCAGAGAAACTTTTCAAGACGACCCAAGACATCACCAGGGTTGTCGTTGATCAACCTTCATCACCTAAGGTACATTACTACGTATTGATGGTCTGCCTGAGGCAACAACTTGCATGTCCTTCGCAACCACCCAGACACAGCCATTTCTCCCATTGACAGAGTAACGGTGATACGTAGATATAATTTCACTGATGATCCTTTCAAAAGCTTCAGAGCTGGAATTCTACCCCAGAGGTGCTTTAAAGCGAAGTAGGATTCACTCAATGTTCTGGATGTACTACTATATGGAGGAGCCTCTCGAGGGTTAGGGTTAGGGTCATCCTCGGGGCAAGGGGAGCGTAAAGATGTGATGATGCTCTTGCTATCACTCTTCGAACATTACCACATAGACACAACACAACCTTGGCCTCTGCAATTTGATGCACTCTTTTCGAGATTCAATAGGGTCGATACTTGTGTACTCAGGTACCTAGGTAGTCATGGGTGTGCAAAGAGAGCGCTGGCCGGGGATTCCGACGGCGGGTGGGGAGGCTGTACTTGATTCATAGTATGGATTGGGACCCCAAATCACCTTAGTCATCCAACGCGCCTCGGTGTCTGTACGCCCGCCGGTTGGGTTTCGAAGTGCTGTGTTACGGTCTGGCCAATTCATTAACTTGGACGCCGACACCGACAAAGAAGGCTGTCAGCTTCTCGCAACCAACTCAATACACTCATCCGCTTTCAACTTTTCCAACCCAGAGGCTCTACTTGGATCTGTGAATCAGCCATCAACATGGATATCAGCAGCCTGAAAGACACTGTTTCCAACCTGACCTTATACGACCTTAAGGCAGGAGTACGAAAGGTCCAAAATGGTAAGCATAAAGATGCGATGTGGTATTACGCTCAAGGTATCAGTTGCAGTGGCTGACGATTTCGCGACAGCTGTAATGAACTACACGGAAATGGAGTCGAAGGTAGACAATCCTCTACACGCTGCACTCTGCAGCAGGTAACAATGTCGCTAAAAGCCAGGTGACAGGTGCGAGAGGCGACCAACAATGAGCCATGGGGAGCATCATCGTCGCTGATGCAGGAGATCGCCAATGGCACTTTCAACTAGTACGGTCGCAATCCGAATACTCCGCCGTCACGACATCGCTGACCAATGCTGCAACAGTCAAACCCTGAACGAGATCATGCCCATGATCTACCGTCGATTCACAGAAAAGGCCGCCGAGGAATGGCGACAGATATACAAGGCCCTGCAATTACTCGAGTACCTAATCAAGCATGGTTCCGAACGCGTCATTGACGATGCCCGATCCCATCTGACCCTCCTGAAGATGCTGCGGCAATTCCACTTCATCGACCCGAACGGCAAAGACCAGGGGATCAACGTCCGAAACCGGGCCAAGGAGCTGACCGAACTCCTGGGTGATGTCGACCGTATCCGAGCAGAGCGCAAGAAGGCACGGGCAAACAAGTCGAAATACACTGGTGTCGAAGGAGGTACGAGCTTCGGGGGCGGATTGTCGAGTGGCAGTGGCAGTCGTTACGGCGGTTTCGGCAGTGACTCGGGTGGCTATGGTGGCGGCTCCGCGGGCTATGGGGGCTTTTCTGGCGGTGTCTACGGCGATGGAGGTGGATTCGGCGGTGAGACCAACGACTTCCGGGATAGCAGCAGCAGGCGGGGTGGAGACCAGTTCGAGGAGTATGATGAGTATGATGGAGAGCCCGAACCTACTGTCAAGAGGACTGCCGAGCGCGCTGGTACGAAGAAGACGACGCCGGCACCAGCGGAACCGCCAAAGAAGAAGGAGCCCGAAGTCGACCTGTTCTCATTTGACGACCCCCTACCCTCGTCTTCCGCAGCCCTTGCTGCAGCTCCTGCAGCAGCTCCTTCGAACGGATCCGGCCTGGCCTCGCTCTCTACGACTGTTCCTGCCGCCTCTAACGATGATGACGACTTTGACGATTTCCAGTCAGCTACACCGGCAGGGCAAACCACCGCGCCTCCTTCTGCCTTTGGTAACCCTCTTATGACATCGAATGCTTCTGGCGCCACCTTTGCCTCCCCAGCGCCTGTGTCTGGGCCTCAACAGGCTAACCTTACGGGCATGATGGGCCTCTCGTCAATCTCTCCACCCCCAGCCGGTACTCCCGGCGCAAACTATTCCGCCTTCAGCGTCCCATTTGCCTCCGCTGCTGTCCCCACGTCTCCTACTGCAAACAAGCCTCTGGGCAGCGCCTTTCAACCATCCGGGCCGAACTACTTCACCTCCGTGCAGGCACCACCGAAGACCTCTACACCGGTGTCGGTGGGCGGGATGGGAGCTCTGAAGCCCGTCAGCACTGGCTCATCCACACCCAAAGCCAAGGCTTCGGCCAATGATGCATTCGGTGCGCTGTGGGCCAGTGCCAGTGGCGGAGTGAAGAAACAGAACACTGGAACGACACCTGGCCCTGCCCTGGGACAGCTGGCCAAGGAGAAGAGCAGCGCAGGAATATGGG
Source organism: Cytospora leucostoma (assembly GCA_003795295.1). Lineage (NCBI taxonomy): Eukaryota > Fungi > Ascomycota > Sordariomycetes > Diaporthales > Cytosporaceae > Cytospora > Cytospora leucostoma. The sequence continues at coordinate 392,777 of LKEB01000025.1, read as the reverse complement.
GAGCTCCGGCTGCACAGGCCAAGCCCATCGGTGGCAGCAGCCACCAAGCGACGAGCAGCAGTTCCGGACTGGATGATCTGCTGGGCTAGATCCATAATTCTTGAAGTACGGAGAGGGCATGATGGCGCTTGTCGAGGCCGCATGTATGCTCAGGTCCGGAACTGGTTACGAAGCAGGTCATTATGATGGGCTCGCTACTGATTGATTGATATATGCATTGGTATTGAGGATAGCTTTCTGTCGGAATGCGCGTTTTTATTAGATGTTTTGATATCGAGGAGCATTGGCGTACAAAATTCGGTTTGACAATGACCTACTGCACCCTTTTTGTTGTTGTTGTCTATACGTTGTTTGGGTGCATTGGTTGGTATAGCATCTCTACTGGCATGCCATGAACTCGTATATCAATCACGGTGAAGCAACCAGTGGGCAATGATCAGGGCATGATTCTCATGATGGTGGGCACGGCATCTTCTGCCTTCCAGCTTCTTGCAATACGGATCTTGGGGCCCTGGCCAGTAAGCGTTGGGCCATAGATGAGACACTGGATACCGCACGACAGTAGGTAGCATTGTGTTACGGAGCTACCTACCTAGGTACCTAGGTAGTTTACATCGTGATCAACTACCTAAGTATATATGTCAGCCGCCTGCGTCGACCTAGCTCCCGAAGTGGCCGCGAAACCGGCGAGTTTCTTGCTCCACAGTAGCGGCCGGGACGTTTCACCCCTGCAGCCCTGGTCCCGCCGCTGGCACCGGTAGATTATGTCTTCCATGGTTGTCAGCTGGTCACTACAGTATAATACTCCGAAGACACGCAGGGCAGATCTGGATCCTGCTTGCATACCGCAACTGCATGGCTGTACACCATGTGCCGGTAGTCTCCTGTTCATACCATGCAGGGGCCCGCGCTTGACATGACCAGTTGACGCCGAGTTCGAGCCTCTCTGACAATGCTCGTGGCAGTAGGAGAAGAGGTCCGGTCCCAATGGACCCGTGGGCGCTTGTCCGGTATGTATGACTGGAGGTGTCATGCTAACAGCTGTGGTTGGCTGTATGTCTCCTCCGCCCCATCTTGATACGGGCGATCGATCGATCCCTACTTGCCGAACAACACCCCATGGACCCACAGTACCTCGCCTCAGCCTTGCAGACACCCAGACACCTGCAGACACATTTGACAGCAGACTTCGAATCAAGCCCTGATGCAGACAAAGCACGCCATCGCGGCTGTCTAGGCGCTCGCCAACGGGTGCTCTCCAGCCGAGGGCCCTGTTCACCCCTCTGATTGGCCTCTTTGCTTTTTCCTCTTCCATGCCTCTTGTTCACTCAGCTGCATGGTACCTGACAGCCGTCTCAATGCAAGATCCCGGGACTCTTTCACCAATGGAGCAAGCAATCTCGCGAGGCGCCGCTGGCAGGCCCGGGCAGACAAAGACATGGGCAAAGCCTCTTGCCAACACGAGCCTCTCGTTGACTGGCACTCTGGCCATGGGTTCAGGGTCCTGACGCCCTGACCACAGGGCGCGTGTCCACGGCCCAAGAAACACGGCAGGCCAGGCTGAACAGCCAGAGTACGCGTGGGCTTGCGGCTAGGAAGCCCTGCTGCCGCGGGCTTGTGGCTGCTGGATTCGGCAACATCTCGAGCACAGAGGCCCGGTAGGCAGTCTCTACGGGCTTCCTGCTGGCTCACCTCGCTGTTCGATAGACGCGGTCCAGACCTGAGCAAGGACGTATGCTGGTCGGTATCTAGGGTGGGAGGACGAACGCAACAGCCAGTCTGGATATAAGATTGTATCTTGGTGACAGCGGGCTACTGTTGGGTCTTTCTTTCTTGGTGTTTTCTTCCTCCCGCGAAATGGGCCTCACAGATTGAGATCACGGTTCTCTTGTTTCTCTTTCATTTGTCTTCAGTCAGATTTCCTTACTCATTCTTTCAATCCCCAGGCCTTCCTCGGGTTTTCCGTTTCGACATTTCGTTTGATTTTGGCTGGATGACTGTTTTCCTTCGAAGCAAGCATACCAAATACAAAGCTAATATTTGTGGATAATCTCATGCTCACCTAACGACTGGCTATGGGCTTGGCAACAGCGTCCTGATCACCATGAGAACCGGCTTCCGTGACCATGGCTTCCACGGCCATGCCTTTGTGGGCTCCCGCCTGCTATCATTGATCGCCCTCTTCGCCATCATTGGCTTGGTCACCACCTTCATGATAGAAAGCAACCACGCCGAGCTGACGGCCCCTCAGCAGCTTACATCCACTATCATCATCAGCGGCTGCGCCTTGCTTTGGGTCTTCTTGTCTTTTGCGGCATACGACGACACTCATATTCCCTACATCTCAACCGCAATCATCGATGCCGTTTTCCTGATTCCCTTCAGCGTGGCCGCAGTGGTTCTCGGCCGTCCTGTCAGCCAGAAGGATTGCTCGACGCTGCTAAAGGAGTCTGGGAACGAAACCACAACTACGCTGACCCTGCTTTTTACCAATACGAGCGGCAATGGCACTGCGACTCAACTTTCCTACGACACCCTCCTTGGCACGGATCAGATTACTTGCTTCAAGCTGAAGGCTACCTGGGGGCTCATGGTTGCCCTGTGCATATTGTTTGTCTTCTCCGCATTTGCAATATCATTCATCTTTCTACGAAAGCGGCGCAACGGATATGGCAGGCGCGGGGCAACGAAAAGGGACTGGGCCTGGTGGAATATATGGAGGCTTGGTGAAGGTAGACAGAAGAGAGGTCACCAACCTACAAAGACGTGGACGAATGTGAACGTGAATAACATGAGCGGAATAAGTGGCCTCGCATCTGACAGCAGCAACAACACCTCATCGACTCGAAACATCAACAAGAACAACCAGGCGCTCAAATCGTCGTCCAGCAAGAATAACAAAACCCAGTCTAGTTCTCATTCGTCATCTTCGGCCCCGGGAAGGTGGAACTTTGGGTTTGGCAGGCTCTGGAGAAAGGGTGGTGGTGGAGTCGACCAGAGTGCCAAAAATAGAAACCTGCAGGGGGGCTACGCGCTTACAGACTCATCTAAAAGGCACAACAAGAACGACAAGGACGTTCCAAATGCCAATTTCAACCCGGGAAGCAGTAGTAGAGTCATGGATTTCGGGGACCAGCAAAGAAAAAAGAACAGCGGATTCTTTTCCTTGTTCCGCTCCAAGGACAAGGATAAGAGCAACACCACCCCTGCTCTGCCCAATGGCCAGCGACCTCCTCAGCAGCCATATGCACAGAATCAAGCAGCCAACTCTTCTCGGTCACGCATAGTCGACAACCAGAAGGGACCTGCTCCTCTCGATGGTACTGTCAACGGCAGGACTGGCCGTCCCGGTCCCGGCATTGCTGGTCAAGGCCGCGATCCGAACTCCTCCTCCTCCAAAGGCACGATACCTAAGGCTCTCGACTCCACCAAGTATGGAGACAAGAATGTCCCCACGCAAAGGAAAAAAGTAAACTCCCCACTGACCAAGAACCCTGTTACGTCGTCCGCAGCCCCAGGAGGGCGACTTGCAGAGCGCAGCAAGGGGCCTGCGGTCTCCGATGCTAACAACAGGCTCATTCCCGGGAGTACTAAGTCTGACAGGAATGGCCCAAACTCGGGCCTGAATATGAAGGGAAAATTAATCAATACTATCCCTGGTGCACGTTCATCGCCAGGTGCGACCAACGGCAACCATACCCAAGAGGCCAAGCGAAACCTTGGCCTCCAGCGACCTGGCATGGCTCACCGGGGCCAGTCACCAGCGAGGAATGTCGCTGCGGCCTACCGGCCCCAGGGAGATATTCGAAGGCCAGCAGAGCCCACTTCGTCTGCACGAGATGCAATCAAACTTGTTTGGAATGGCACAGGCTCGAATAACTTCGTATGTGCATCATGTTTCCCATTTCGAGAGAGTAGGAACACCATATACTGACAATATCATAGGAGAAGCCCGCGCACGGTCAACCGCTGCCTCATAATGATAATGGCCGACACCAGAAGACTGTACAGGAGAAGGTTGTTACCAAGAATGATTCTTCAGCCAGGCTCGGCGGTGGCCTCTTCTCCCGTGAGAAGAACTCGTCTAATTCCAAGATCAACACGGAGCAAGGTCTTCCTCATAATAATATTAACAACCCAGGCAAGAAATCCGCCGCTCCGTCAGCAAACAGCCACAACCCGCAAATCAACCGCAATCTCAGTGCCGCCGAGGCGAGCTACTTGAGTACGCCTCTTAATCCAGCCGTACAGGAAACAACAGGACGCGGAAAGACGCATGCCGAGAAGAAGGGCGAGTCGGAGAACAAGCCAAGGGTGGAAGATCTGCCGGTAAATAAGCCTCATGGGCTTGAAACTCAACAAAGGCCGTTCAACGCCGGTGCTGGTGCTGCTGGTGGTGTGCCTCCCCAGAAAAATGGCCACACACAACAGTCCAATCTACTACATCCTGGACCTGTGCGCACTGCCGAGGCAGGGCGTACTAGCTCCCCAGGACGTGTTGATATGGGGCGTCCTTTGCTGCGAGAGAAGGCAACAGGTCACGAAGTTCACAAGAACGATGCTCCTGCCACACAGAACGGGAAGAGCGGTCGCTTACTTGAAGCCCACCACCTTTCGGGTCACCATGGCCCAGACGCCAAGTCCGATGCACCTCGACATGCTACTCCCGGCTATCTCGACAAGGGAAAGAATGTTGCACTACAGGCTCAGGGTCCTAGCAACCCTCAAGATACGGCACCTGCCCAGATCACCGCAGCAAGCTTGCCTATGCGCGACGCAAAGGCCGTCCATCCGGCACCGCAAAGGCCAGGAGAGAGGGACCTCGCTGGCGGGGGCCGGCCCAAATTTGAGCAGCGGGAACGTCCTGTCATCATCCAGGTGCCACCATCCAGTCGCGAGCAGCGGGGTGTGCCTGATGGTGTTGCTTCGGACCGAAAGCGTGGAGGAGCAGGGCCTTTTCAGCGAAGTGCTGTGGCTGAAGTCGCGCGTACTCTATCTCCTGGGCGCAATCCACGGGATATTTCTCGAGACGGAAGAGGTCAGCCAACTCCCTCTCCCAGAGCGTTGAACGAGCGGGCTGTCCCTGTTGCACTGGCATTTGGCCCCCAAGGCCTTCAACAGCCAGCAAAGGTCCCCAAGGATGCGAATGGTCGTCGCCAACCTTCTCCGCCTGGGAAATGGTCACTGCGACCTTCCTCGCCCCAAGAGAGCCAGGGACGTGGAAGGTCTCCCGCAAGACCCAATATTGACCAAAGGCCGTCTTCTCCGCCATCATCGCGTGAACAACGGCCTGAAGGGCCTATAACCAAGAAGAGGGAGCAGCTCCCTAACAGTGATCGACAGCCATCCCCTTCGAGGGCACGACCTGTTTCACCATCTACCAAAGGGGGTCATTTTGGACAACAATACAAGCGGGAAGATATAGCTCTTGGTGACGGTCATCCGCAGGACAAGAACGGACCTTCATTGCCTCCCAGCGCTTCTATATCAGGATTCTCTACCGAAAGGGGCCGTGGTATGCCTCAGCGTGGAGTCAACGTTGCAAATGAGCTATTGCAACTTCCTCCTTCGATAAAAGACACACCCATGACCAGATCGTCATCTCCGTCACGACCAGGGCAAAGACTGGAAGATCGCCAGGCCTTTGTGTCCCGTGATGGCCTTCCACTTCACGATGAAAGAGGTCTTCCAGCGCGACTTGGTGCATCAGGGGAGCCAGTTGCGCCGCCGCCTTTCCTCCGGAATCCTGCGCAAGGGCAGGAGCCTTCACCTTCGCCCGGTATGACAGCTCGCATGCCGGAACACACCAACGGTCAACATATTCAATCACGTGGTTCTCGTATAGACGAGTTCCGGGAACCCAATGTCAACAATTTTGCTGACGTGTCGCGTGGTGATCGGATGCCTCGTCCGGCCAACAAGCCTTTGACTCTAGACCCTCACGCCCCTCCCACTCGCGATGGACAAAATAATGTCAGAGACGAGCGCGATGAACTTGACAGATCCAATGCATCTCTTGGTCCTCGCCAAGCTCAACCCACAACTGGTGGATTACTCATACCGCTTAACGCACCGGTCGACGACCCTCGAGGACGACCCTCGACGTCTCGCGGACCTCAGCAGATGAACAGGCCACTTGACAGACAGCATAATCTTCCATCAGAAATGAAAGCAGAGGGCAGTCGCGGACGAGCTCCTCCATTGTCATCCTTAGACCCGCATAGAGGGCATCAGCAACCTGATGCAACAAAGGAGGACCAACGGCCAGCTCCATCGGTTATAAGAGTTGACGACGCATGGCGAAGATCCACCTCTCCAATCTCGCATGAGCTTAACGACGAAAAGGGACAAGCAGCGTTCCGTACCGCTCCGATCACTGATAAGACCAAGTTGGCCACATTGGACAAAGATGCCCCTGGCGCCGCTGAAAGCTCTCAGAAGCCTAGCATCTGGACAAGCTGGATGCCAGGCAGTAAAAAGAACAAGAAATTGGCTCAGACAAGCACTCCTGCTGCCATGGCAGCTAATACAGCTATCCAGAGGCCATCCCTGCTTCCTCCCGGTCGTGGACCGAAGTCTCTCCTCCCCACTACTACCGAGGCTTCAGGACAGTCTAAACAACGCGGGCATGCTCATCCACCAAGTTTGCCCCAGGAAAATACAGGCGTACAACAAGAAGAAGGCAGGCCACTTATACGTCAGCCTATCTCCTCTAGCCCTGACGGCTTGAGGAGACCTTCTTCATCCTCATCATCGATAGAGCAAATTAACCACCTTGACATGCCTGTCGCAACAAGCGATGGACAGCAGCGCCTTCCTGGTTTTGCAACTGCTCAGGATCAGCGCGGTCGCTTTCCTCCTTTCCCCACGCGTGCAGGCCAGAAAAATGAGTCTGATATGCCACAGGCTGTTGCATCTTCTCGCAACCAAAACCTAGATCAGGCAGAAGACCTCGACATACAGCCCATTCCGGAGGCAAGAAATGTGAAGAAGGCGAACAGAAAGTCACGGGTCACGCCCGGTATGGTACCCATCATTGCAGCAGGGGAAGAGCCTTTGCCACCACCTCCATTTCCTACATCGCCAACTACTCGTGATGGCGGCATGCAATCGGCTGCTGTTGATATGCCTCATATGCCTCCCATGCCGGTGTTGGATGACTACAGGCAGAAAAGGGTTTCGAACAGGAAGTCCAGAGTCCTTCCTGGCTCTGGTCCTCTCGACTTCCAAATGCCGCCAATGCCTCCAATGCCAGAGCAAGCTCCTATTGTTGTTCGAAGAGATCCACCGATCGATGATGGACGGACAGAGCGCAAGCCGCTGTCTCGATCTTCCACCAAGTTGCCTGAGAATGGGGAGCTATTCCGCGGAAATGGACAAAGTAATTCGCCTATGCTTCAATCATCAAGTGTGCCCCTACAGCTGAGACCTGGTGGGCCTCAAGGTGACGTTGCTGCTCAGCTGGTGGGGCAACAGCTTGGGAAGCAGAAGGAAGGCTTCCCTCCCAGGACAACATCGCGTGGCTTGAATTCCAAGCCCTTGTCACCTGCCGCTAATGGTATCACAATGCCGCAACCACCGAGCAGTGAAGCGCAGGAGTCTCTTCGGTATGACCCCATGGCTGATGATTTGAAGCCAGGCCGTCCAAGCTTGAAGCTGCAGATCGAGAAATCGAGGGAAGACCAAGTCACCGCTGTGTCTGATGTGCCTCACATTCCACCTCCCATTTCAGCTATTATGGGGTCGGGGGAGTCACACACGCCCAGCGGCCTCGATTTGAGGAATATCCAGCTTGGCAAGGAGAAGGAACAGGAGCACCGCCAGCCTCTTTCATTGTGCGATGGGAACACTTCCCCGCGGTATACGGTTGCTGCGGACAAGGACTTGCTGGTCTTCAAGGCTACCGGGCTACCAGTACCGCCATCACAGATGCCCGATAGTTTGAAGACTAACAAGCTACAAGCAATTTCTGGCAAGGGTGACGACAAGGGCAAATATCCTGACGCTGAGTCCCCGCTGCAAGATATGGTTCCAAGCACACCACCTCCGCGGTACAGCTGGGTCGAAAATGGGAGGGACACTCGGCCTAAAGATATGTCCGCTGTCCCAGCGCACCAGGATGGCCAATTATCGATGTCACAAGCTTCGAGAGTCGTCGAACAGGTGGGTGTTGGGCATGATGGTCAATTAGGTCCCGCTGTATCAAACCCCCAGGTGGAAGACAACAAGGGCATATCCAAGGACAAAGAATTGCCTCTCCTTAGCAACGCTTCCGGGCACAACAAGGAGAGTGACACAACACCAGGAGTAGAGATCGAAGGAGTGAAGAAGACTGGCTTCCTCGGCAGCCTGTTTGGTGGCAAGGATACACTTTCTCCCATCGGTCCACCTATAACAAAGGACGCAGCGCCTTGGTTGATGGAGCAAGACCAAAATGTTTCTGGTAAGAAGAATGGGATGGCTTGGTCGGTTGGCGACAAGAAGGTTGAGAAGCAGCGACGCGGCTCTCGCGATTGGCTCACTAATCCTTCAACGAATAACACTGGCTCCATCAAGCCATGGTCGACTAGTGGAGACCAACTTGGAGAGACGAGTCACCATGAAGAGAAAGCTGGCTTCCTTGAGTTCGGCAACAAGGAACCCAAACAGGAAACTCACTCTCCTTGGAAGGGCGATGAAGAGCTATTCGATTACGGCGTAGGCAAAGACAAGAACCAACAGCCTAGGTCTCCTGGAGCCTCTCCAACTTCGTCAACAGGGGGAGATGACTTTTTCCTGGAGCGCTACTCAACCAAAACAGACTTCGCCTACAAGGAGGACTTCGACGAGCAGAAGCCTGGTAGTTTAAGCAATGGCAAGAGCAAGGGAGGATCTCCAGCAGGCTCGCCAGCCTTGCAGAATTCGTCCTCAAGTTCTCCTAGGCTTGATCTCTGGTCAACGCGTGAAAATATGGGCGTTGAATCGTCTAATGATTGCTTCGGATCCTTCAACAATCTTGACAAGATCAAAAACCAGAGACGAGGCTCGAGCTCGCAGCCACTTTCCCCGGAGCAAGTGTCCTTGAGGCTCAAACCTGCAAACGGAGACGTGGAGCGTAGCGCACTCGAAGAGAACAAGCGAGGACTGTTCGGTCTCTTCGGCAAGGACAAAGAGAAGCAAAAGCGAAGAGGCTCACAGTCACAACCCATGTCGCCTAACAAGCATGCATCCCCCGACGAATCGCTCAAATCTATGGAAACTCAGCAGCCAGACCTTGACCAGCCAGTGGCGATGCCTGCCGTGCTTGACCTCCAAGAGCAGCAGCATCCAGGCTCTCAGGATAAGGAGAGCGGGTTGTTTTTCGGGAAGAGTGGAAACAAGGATATCGCCCAGCCATTGCCCGAAGACAACAACCACCTCGACAATGACGCGCCAATCTCACCTAATGAAGATTACAACGATATCATGGACATGTATCAAACAACTGCCATCGAGCCGGAGTCGGAGCCACCTATGCTCCAGGACTTCTCAGAGTCACCTCGTCGATACCTTGACGATGATAGATTGGACTCGGCCGAGCCAGAGAAGCCGAAGCCGGCGCCGTTAACTCTCAAAGAGAAATGGAAGAATCTCTTCAACAAGGCCGGTAGTGCCACTGCCGGCGAGGATAACTTTGACGCGTCTGAAAAGGATTCACACCCTGAATCTCTGGACGACTTTGAATCTTCTGGCAGGGACGACCACGGTGCTTCCGGTATGGGCATTGGACCTTCGCAATATGACCTTGGTGAAAACCCTGCTCAGAACAATTTCAGTCCTCCAGCAGCCGACGTGGGCATGCCGATGGAGTCCGATATGCTCGTCGAGTCTGATTTGCCGATGGGCTCACCAACGCAGCCTGTGTCATCTGACTTTGAGCTTCCGGACACGGATACGCCAGAACCACCCGTTCTTGGCTCAACCGCTCCCTCAGAAGACCGGAGCGAGCCTGGTCCCGCACCGCATCACCAAGCTGATGAGACCCCGGAGCCTAGCTTTGGTGCTGACGAAGGCAACTTCAACAATGAGCCCATACCCTTAGCCAGCGCCTCTGAGCCTTCGTTCGGTCTAGAAAGCGACGACATGGCCATCTCTGTGCCTCCTCCTAAGGACTTGCCCAATGGAACTTCTGGTATCACTACTCCAATGAACGAGAATCCTGTCGCGGAATCCGTATCCGAGACTGGTGAATCTGGCTTGCCAGATATGGTAACCGTGGAGCAAGTACCAGGCCCGATAGTCTCACCAGCACTGATGAGCGACAACCTTGGAGATTCCAGCTTTGAGCCAGTCCCTGATCATGATGCTCCCCATGCGGATGACTGCTTGATCGACACCGATGCCTCGGACGATATGTCTAAGGAGACAAGCACGGAGCTTCCATCTCCAGTCAACGAGGCACCCTCGGCTGCTGACTTGGCAGTAGAACCACCAGCACATACCGCATCACCTCAGGTGGATGAAATGGATATGGATGGGATGCATATCCCCTCGCAAGACCCAGATGATGACTTCTCGCCGCCTTTGGACGGATCGGGTGATGTTTCCCAGATGGCAGAGGAGCCATTGATGGACCATCAACCTACGACTTCAGGCTTCGGCCAGGAATCATTCGAGCCCGCCCCTGAGTCTCAGGATCCCGTTGTGGGATCGCACTTCGAACCAGTGCTCATCGACCAAAATCCAATCGAGCCCCCCGTTGGTGGTGATGACAGTCCAATGGACACTGACGACTCCCGCGACATTCCGATGGAGACGGGCATGGGGCTCCCTGCCGATTCAGGGGCATCTTCGCCACCAGAAGAGGATTACATCGAGCCAGATTTCTCTGAACCAGCCCCAGATGTCTCCAACAGCCAAGAGGACGTGATGGACGATGGAGGTGAGCCGGGTTTCGAGAACCCACCAGTGGACGACGTGATACCACCAACTATGGATGAAGTTTCTTCGCCTTCTTACGATGATATGCCTCCGATGGATGATGACGTGCCTATGGGCGATGAGTTGCCCTTGAACGAGGCACTGCCCGTGGATGATCAGATGCCCATCGACGACGATCCGCCACCAACGGATGACGTGTACGAGGAAGTCCAGATTCTTGACGGCGACATGGATCTTGATATGGGTTTAGAGAATGAAGGATTCCCAGTGGCTTCTCCAGAAGAACCACTACAGGGAGACCTAATTGAGGGGTCGCCTGAGGAGAGTCCCGAAAACATGCCTGCAGAACTTGGCGAAGGAAATCTGGAGCTGGGAGAAGATTTCACAGAAGAGCCGCCACAAGAGTTCACCGAGGAGTTGCCTCAGTATTTCGCAGAGGAACCGCCACAAGATGATCTAGGAGGATTTCCAGCAGAGCTTCCCAGAGAAGATCTCCTGGAAGGTTCACCGGAATGTATTGATGAGGGGAATGTGGGAGAGGACGAGCAAGCGGAAATCGGCGAAGAGGATTCCGGCGAAGGAGACCGTGAGCTTGGGTATGGACTCGATTCTCAGGAGCCTGAGCAAGAAGCCTTTGATTGCGATGAAGAGCAACCCCAAGAGGAGGAAAAAGTTCTCGACGGAACGGAGAGACGCGAAGAAAGAGGCTTCGACGATGAGTTGACTGGGAGAGATGTCGAGGAAGACGAGGAAACGGGTGAAGAGCAATTGGAGGATGAGGTGGATGGCGGTTCCATATACGAGGTAGGAGTTGATCTGGAAGAAAAGGAGTCGAGAGATGAGCCAGACGAGGAAGAAGAGGAGGATGGAGAGCTCGATGATGAGGAACTCGCAGCCATTATGAGCGACGACATACTTGCTTCACCAACAGACTCGGACTATGGACGCGGCATCGCCTCTTCGAGCACGGAAGAACACCCCGCGGAGACAAGCGACGACCCGGCACAGGATGGACAGCCCACCGAGCCCGGGAACTCGGGTACTGTTCGTCTGTCCCATATTTACCGTCAATCTGCCGTCTTTAGTCCCCTACCATCGGCAACACCGCCGCCAAGCCCGCCCCCAGAGGAAGAAGACGACAACGTGCAGCCAAACGGAGAGCTGGAGCACACCGACCCCATCCGCTATTCTCATCTTTACAGACAAAGCATCGATCTCGACATGGCCTTCTCTATGGACTCCCCGACCTCGGACTCCGGACTGTCAGCCATCGCCGAGTCGCCTGACATGGGGCCAGTACAGACCTTTGATGTGCCAATACTAGCGCCCGTGCCTGACTTCGCGAAGCGAAGAAGCCAGAGGACGTCAGCGAGGATGTCCACGATGTCCCAGCCACTGAGCCCCATCGCCGCCAGCCCACTGTCACCTCGTCCACCCCCCTCGCCCCCACTGGAAGCAGACGAGGACTACGACCAGCAGCACCACTACGACTCGTCAGACTATGACCTCGAGCGGGGCCTGTCCCCCGTCGAGGACATATATCAGAACTACTACGACGAGGACGACGAGTACGAGCCTCAGGATGGAGAGCAGCTGGACCACGGCTCCGGCCTGAGAGGCGGGCCCCAGACCTTTGACGATATGAAACTTTCGCCCCGGCCTGGCTCGGGCTTGTCAGTCTCGAGCCGGTACAGCTACCACGAGGATCTGGAGCAGGGCCCACCGCCTGTCACACCCAACGGCAGCAACAGCAACAACAACAACAACCGAAAGACCCTGCTTGGCCGCATGTCAGGCTGGTGGTCGACAGCCGCGATTGCAAATGGCAGGGGCAGCGTCAGTGCCCAGGGCCTCGGGATCATTTCGCCCCCGCCTCCTCCTCTGCCCTATGACAGCGGGCGGTATGTGGCCGAGCCGGGGAGTCCTTCCTCGTTTGTCTAGGTGCGAGGGTTTTATACCAATCTCAACAGCACCTGGATATCCTGGAAGTTTGAGGAGACGAAACGACTGGCGTGGCAATAAGCATTGCATTTTGAATGTTGTTTGTACTTGGTTTGATATAGAGCGAGCGATATTTCCTATAGGTTCTGAGCGTAAACTTTGGCGTTACTGGTTCTCGGTTGGGTCTCGGTCGGGGATGATGATGTCTTGGACGTGCTAGGATGAGTTCTCATGGTATAATGCTAGGTATTGCGATCCATGTTATGGTATATCGAATAGAATGACGGAATCTTATATATTTCAACAGACGTGTTCTTCTGACCTCTGCTACCTTTCGCCTCCCACGTGCCCAGATAGATTCCGTTCCCTTCTTTTACTTTTCAACTTCTCATCCCCTGCCAGCCTGACCCTCTTCCCGCAGCCCAAGGGCGCGGCGCCTCTGATACAATCAACCAGGATCTGCCTCCAGTCTCTGTCTATTCTTATTTCTAATTTTAGGCTGATAATCTGGGGATCACACAAACACATCGCTGCAATCACATCAAACAAATGGAGAGATCTGAACCCCAGCCATAACACCTAAGGACATCAGTGGCCGGTTCTAGCTTTCAAGAGACATACTTTTTGCATTTTCTTCTTGCACGCTTATCTATATCCCACAAAGGAGATACTCTACACAATTCTGGATAGTAATACAGTACGCTGTCACCAGTGTCGAGGCAACACACTCGTCCGTCCCGGGCAGCCATCCAAGCCGATCCAACAAACAGACCTGATGCCAATCGTTGCTTTCATCACAATGAGCGGCCTTTTGCCTTACACCCAAGTCTGTGCAGTGCTGCTTCACGAACCTCCGACATGCCGAAAACAACTTCGCTCTGGTGTCTCATCCAACCGCTGTCCTTACTTGTGCGTAGACTCATGCGCAACACAGCATCGTCCTCCTCGCGGCGCTCGTTTTGGATCCTGACAGAGTCCCCCAGGAGAAGAAAAAGGAACCGACATAGGCGCCGACGATGATTGAGATGATGATGAATCCGTTGTAGTGCATGGCGAGCCTGGCGAGGGATGTCAGTCAGCATGGATGGGATCGTTCCGTCACCCCGCACGTCGCAATACTTTGCCACCCAGACAGCCAGTATCACAGAGTAGGGGATGGGTAGACAGTGAGAGAAACTAACAGCATGATGAAGTAAGCCACAGTGAACTGTGCCGTATGCAACAGAGCCCTCACGGCCTGCTGCCAGATACTCGGCCGACAAGGTCGAGGCACACCACCGTCGCCCCCAGACCCAGCTGCGGCTGGACGGAAACACGCGCCCAAGCAACCAAGGTAGCGGAATAGCGGACGCCGGCGTTGCTCCGGAGCGGCGGCTGCCGCACCTTCAGGTGCCTGTTGGCCAGGTTGTTCCTCCTTGGCGCTCGCAGCAGTGGCAGGGGCACCGGCACCGGCACCGGGAGCAGGGGCGGGAGCGATCTCATCGCCAGCACCATCGCCACCACCCACATTTGCTACCGTAGCCGTACCGGTAGTCTTCGGAGCTTGGGCGCCAGCACCCCCCGCACCCGCAGGCTGGATCTCAGGGTTCGAGGCAGCAGGCGAGTTCTGTGCCGTGGCAGCGCCGGGGCTGTTTCCCAGGCCGAGCGGCGGGATTTGTGGCGGATTTTGCTGCTGCTGTTGGTTTGCGCGAGCCTCGGCGGCCCTCTTGTGTCTACGTATGATCCAGCGGTCGAACTCTCTTGAGGCGCGGCGGAGTACCTCAAGGACAACGACGAGGATCACGACGCCAAAACAGGTACCGATCATGGACCCCTTGTTGGCTATCTGCCACTGTGGGGTGATGAAGCATGCGCCGATCGTGTTCCAGTTCCAGAGCATCTGTTAGAAGGGGAAAGGGGTGATTAGTCCGCCAGGATATTGAAGGTTTTATTGGGTTGATCTGATGTGTGGTATGTAACGCCGTACCTGGACCTTGCAGACCTGTCCAGCGCTCCCGATGGTGCTGCTCATGCTCATCGAGTCCATCGAGCCCGTCGACCCCGTCGCGGTCGCCATGTTCGTGGTGCTTGTGGCAGTTGCGGTTGGAACATGATCATGATGATGGGACATATCCATGATTGGCATGAAAGGCAAATTCATTCGTATTGCTTGTATTTGATGGGTAGAAGAATGCAATCACTGGAATAAGGCGGGGAACGCGAAGTTGCCAAAGTGATGAAAGCTTCGTTTTGTTGTTTTGCTGATGTTGATGGTGTCGTTGTTGTTCGGGGAGAGGAGAGGGAGAGGGAGAACCACACCCAGACACAATTCGATCGCCTTGATCCTTCCAGACCAATATGTCTGACCGAGTCTCAGCGTCAGGCAGGGCAAGCCTGGACCGCAAGGATCTAAAGTGTGTTGGCAATGAAGACGGTAGTGACCTGCGATGAGGATTAAGACGGGAAGGGGGGTTTCGGTTCACGCTGCATGGTGGTAGGTAAGGTTGTCATTTTTGAGGCAAGAAACACCTCAAAAGGCAAGAATGAGATTGCAACACAACACTCTGCGTATGCCCAACGTAAGGATAGTCATCATCGCAACTTCCATCTGACCTGGTCGAGGTGATTAACCCCTGATACAGAGCAAAGTGAAGAGCGAGAGAAAGCAAGCCTGAACCAGTCCGTCATGAAAACGCCCTTGCCCCATCGCACCAGAACGCCATGGCCATCAAAAGGAGAAAGAGCACGTAAAAGAAAACCCAGAGTCGTCCGTCACACAGGCTTCATTCAGGCCTTGTTAGCCTCCACCCCCTGGAGCGCATACAACTCCCTCCGATTGCCCGCGCTGTCACAGCTCGAGAACTTCCAGTAGTTACCGTTCCACCACCCACCGATGTTGATCAAGCCCCACTTGATGGGCGCAGGGATAGGCGGCCAGTTAGCCCACGTGCCCTCCTCGAACTGCTTGGTGCGGTCGAGGTTCAGCAGGAAGAAGGGCAGGACGTCCGTGGTGCCGGCCTTGCTGACCGTGCTCTTGCCCCAGGCCTTGAAGGTGGCGGAGGCCTCGGCCGCGCGGGGCGTGTCGGGCGCGGGCGCGTTGGGGTGGGAGGCCAGGCTGGCGATGGTGGGGATCTCGTTGTGGAAGTGCGTCTCGAAGTCGGCGGAGAAGCTGTCCAGGATGCGCAAGAGCTCGGTCGGGTCGAGGGACTGCGGGTTGGGCTGGACTGAGAGGAGGTACTTGTTGAGCTCGGCGAGGCCAGGGAGGAAGGACTCTGTGGTGGAGGAGCGCTGTTAGTCAAGGTTGTTCCTGGGAAGGGTGATGCATGATGTAATTACCGTGCTCCTTGTGCGTCTCCTCGAAGACGGTCTTGTCGTCCAACAGCTCCTCGATGCTGGTGAACAGTGACTGCTCCTCGTCATCGTGGTGCGACTTGACGAACTTGTACCAGGTCAAGGCGTATCCGATGAAGTCGGCCTTGTCAGCGTCCTTGACGTGGGGTGCCTGGAGGTAGATGCTGTTGTATCCGCGGAAGATGGAGTTGTGCAGGAGGGCCATGTGAGAGGCACCGGTCGCGAAGAGGTCCGTCTGTAACCATTACAAGGGGACATTGTCAGCTAGCTCTTCCTCTATTCGTATTGCCATCAATTATGTTTACCTTCTTGGTCTCGTACAGGGGAGTTCCCACAAGCTTCAAGGGCCCGTCAGCCCAAGGCTTGGATGCAGAAGCTGGAGTGGTAGCCATCAGGTAGGGTGATCGTGTTGCAAAGATTCCGAAGAGAACTGCGACAACACCAAGGAGAAGTGAGAGACGGGAAGAAGCAGACATGGTGTGGTGGTGGTGCTCTGGCTAATATATCTTAGGAGAGTCGGTTGCGGCTGCTCCCCAAACTGTAGTCAGCTCGCCGCTATACACTACCTCCTACGCAGCTAATTATATTGTTATCTGTGCCTACAAGTCTGGGGCAGGATGGCATGATCGGGGAGTCGTACGATTCGTCTGTTCCCTCGGTACAACCTGCTGGCTGGGTGGCCTTGTTGACGCCATCATCGCTATCGCCCGCGTTGATGGCCTGTCAGGCCATAAATTGTAAGCTGTGGTGCTGTCACAACCTTGTAAGTACCTAGGTACTTACTAGAAATGTACACTTACAGCGGGTTTCAGTGCCTAGCGTCGGGACCGAGCAGGGCCCAGTTGCTAATGTGCAGCGTCTAATTGGGCACTGAGGCCCCTACCGGCCCACCTGAGCATCCCGTACCTACTTAGGTAGGCGTGCCTGCAGTGCTCCCGAGGTCAACCTTGGCACTAGGGATCCATTGATAACCGCATGGTTCTCTGTGGGGAAATATCGATATAATTATAGACATAAACAACCTCCGCAATCCCTTGTGTATAAGCTTTGAACTGATATCCCAGGTTAAGGCTAGAAACCCTACCGATTCAGTTACCTGCAATGAGTAGGTATATGCCTGTATAGATGTCTGTACACAGATAAAAGCTGCTTGTTCTATTCACCCCAACCCCGGTGTGACTCCGGCTGCCCTGCCCGCAGGCAACCAAATGGGTTCTGACAGGCCGTTTGACTTCAGTTCCACGTAAGTAAATACAAAACACTTGGTAGGTCCCTACCTTCACGGACGTCTTCTCTTCTTTTCCTCCTCGCTTCCATTCGGCTACACACACTATACTATCTTCAGTCAAGTCGGCACTTACAGAGCTCAACGACATTTGCCCAGCTTCATCTCTGGGGACGCTACAGCCACCCACTCCTCTGTCAACACATCATGGCCGAGTTCGAACTCCTCCCTATCGAGATCATGAACATTGTTCTCAAGGACCTTGATTCACCCGAAGATCTTGCATCGACCATACGGTCTTCGCCTTGCGCACTTGCAGCACTGCAGGATGATCGTTGCAACATTCTGGCACAGGTTATCATCAACAACTTGTCACTGTACATGCTGAAGGAAGTCATCTGCATCCGGTACTGTCCCACATTCGAATTCTCTGATAATTACGATTCCTGGAACGTCTATAGCCCCTTTTGGGTGCTGTCATACGGTAGTTGGGCACAAAAGGTCGCCGACTTTGAGGACGAGTACTCCAATATTCACCCGTACCACTACAATGTTGTCGGCTGTTTTCCTTATGACCTACCCAGTGTTCTCACTGTATACCGGATGCGAGCCGCTGTCAACTCACTGATCGCCGACTATGTGGCTCATGTCAATGCCATGTCTACCCCAGATGGACCAGGTCCTACATTCCACCCTCCTGATAAGTCCAATCTGGCGAGCCTTACACGTCAAGAGTCGGACCGGTTACTAGCTGCATTCTTTCGATACGAAATCATGTGCCGATTTACCGGGCGCCCTTATCTGCAACAATTTGCGAGTCAGGACGCTGAAAGCATGCTCAGGCACTGGGAGACGTCTTTTGAATACCACAAGGCATGGGCCATGGAGGAAATATGTCATGTACACGACTATGTCTGCTCCAGATATCACATGGCCTTCAGGGAGATTGACCACGACATTACCACCTGGATTGAACACAACAAAGAGATCATCGCCCAGTCCTCCCATCTCCCACCTCATCTTCGCCCAATTACCAGTGTCGCTCGCCAACTCGTCGAGGATGGGGGTCCTCGCTACCTCTTCTCCCGAGCTCTGTACGAACATGGTCAGCCTCAGGGGACTGCCGGAAGACTAGACATGTACGTATACATCATGAACCTCGCCAGACTCGGTCTAGGCGTGCTTCGGCATTTCCTCACGTTGGACCGCCTGGGGAGACGACAGTTCATCCTTGAAACATTCGAAGTACTGCCCTCACAAAGCCCCTATGATGAGTTGTGGGAACCGGTGGAAGCCATTGAGCCTTCCGCCAACTTTCTGCAAGATGAACGTAGGCGCCGTTTACAGAAAAGAGCTATACAAACAGCGGGCTATGATAAATGGAGATCGGCAAGGTTCAGTGGTGGCAGTATCGCGTGGGACGCGCAACTGGGGAGGCTTGGTCGTGATGGCATTCCTATCCTCCTCGACCCACATGCCGTGGACTCGCAAGCGCTTCGCAAGCTTGGCTGGGCGTTTTGGGAGCTCGAGCGCCTGAAGCAGCTTGGGATCGTTACTGAGCAGAGCACCGAGTCGAACATCGTCTTCCGTACCGACCTGCAGGTCCAGCCGATAGAGTTCGGACGAGATCCCCTGCCGCCTGACCTGAGCGTGCTGGATCAGGAACTGGTGGTGGAACTGTGGGAGAAGGACTTCAAACCCCAATTCGGCACCATGCCTTGTCCCCCTAAGGAGTTCGAGGAACGTTATCAGCAAATTGAGCCTATACTGCAATACACGATTTAGAATAGGATAAGGCTGTAGTAGTCGAGCCACCTAATCAGTCTCTACATGGGTACTCAAGGTGTAAGGAATGCGGCTGGAAGAAAAATAACCGTCTGGGCACCTGCAGGCAGTGCTCAAGAAGCCAAGCCGCGCTCATTATCAGGAGCAGTACAGATGCAGTTGTTTTGGGCATCTTATTGCGTACAAAATTTCGGCAATCGGTAATGCGACTGTGCAACTCCCTAGGATGGCAGCACACCTGCGACTTAACTTAGTCCGTATCCTCCTTAACTTCCTACCCTCTTCTCTCCTCCCTATACCTCTCCTTTATATTCTTTCCTCTTCAATCAATTTGCTTTCTCCTATACTTCTATCTCCTATACTCCTATAACTCCCCTGCTAACATCCTACCCTCCTCACTACTATAGAGTTGAAGGCGAAACCGGCGAGCCAGATCGAGAGGGTCATGAGCCAGCAGGGCTTGATTTCCAGGAACAGACCGTGATCCTCACCGCAAGAGGCTATCGGTGGTTACCTCATGAATTTTGTCACAAGTTGCAATTCAACTACTTTGGCTGCATAGTTCGCGGGAAAGCCAACTGTGCAAAGCCACACAGTGCCCAGGTGTTTCGGTTTTATTAGATTGTGATATATTCGTACCGCCAGGATACCAGCCCGGCTTGCATCTAATCATACGTGCCCAGTCATCACTCTTTCCAGGTTGGCTACCGACTCCTGGACCTCCTCTTCCGTAGGCAAGTTGACAATGAGCAGGTAGAGGACGTCCTGCTGCAGGATCTTCTTGATGATCCCGCTCTTCCTGCGCTTGCCGTTCGGCTTCAGCCTCGTCTGCCTCGGTCCCCTGGGTGCTTTACCACGCGCCATCCGTCTCTGGTCTCTATATTCCCGCCTCGCGTCTCTGCCGGCCCATTTGGCGGCCCGCCGCTCCTGGCGCCTCGCACCTGGGTTGACGGCGCCGCCTGTGAGCAGGGAGATGAGCGAGCCGCTGTTGGCAGGGTGGTTCGGGTCGCTGTAGCGCGAGGCGAAACCCGGTCGGGCTGATGATGGCACCGTAAGTGCCGAGCCTTGGTGTTCTGCCTCCTGTGGCGGGAGTCAGTACATGTACAGTCTGGGAAGTAAGAAATGGGTTGCTCTCGAACTCACCCAAGAGGCCTGAGCCTTGCGGTCGAGGTAGTCCTGAACCCACTTCCCTGCGCCCTTCCACTTGTCCATTATCTTCTCATCCTCGGCACTCTTGCCCCTGCCCTCTTGCTCCAGGTCGGCTTGTGCTGCTCGATCGAGGGCGGGATAGACCAGCTCTGCCGCTTCAGGTAGCTCGATCTCCCCGTAGGTCTTTCCGCTGAAGAGCCTGATGTTCTGCAGCCCTTTCTTCGTTTTGGTCAACTCAGAGTCAGGTTTGCTGTATTTTGCAACGGTCTGGTTGATGTCCAGCCTCTGCGACGAGAACAGTTGCTTGCCCACGGCGCCGGCGAGTTTGCTCAGTGGACCACGGGGCTGCTCGCCGGGGACCACATCCTTGAACGCCATCACCATAGCGTACAGCCCCCGGGGCATGAACAGCTCCTGATTGACACGGTCCAGGAACGTGTTCCGCCTGGTGCGAGACTGCAGCTCCTTCGCCGTGCCGGCAACGACCTGGACGACGGTCCCCACGACTTGGGATGCCACCTCGGGCACCATTCCCACGACGCCAGCTGCGATGAACAGGACGTCGATCCATGGATCAGTCTGGCTACACCGTTAGTTGGAACTTTTGCGTTTCCCCACATCGCGCTCTTAGTGAAGACACTACGGACCTTGCTGGCTGCTAGCCAATCCTTCAGGAATTTTAGGAACACGTCCTGACCCACACCGCACTCGTCCAAAACTGGGGCGTACCCCTTGACAAAACCCCGATCCTTGTTCCGCGGCCGCCTCTGCGGGATGATGACCGGGCATGGGATGCGCCGGGGCGGCTGCGGCGGGGGGCCGGCCATGCGGAGCATCTCGCGTATCATGCGCTCCTCCTTCTTGACCTTGGCCTCCTCGGACTCGCCCTCGCCAGCGGCTCCGGTGCCAGGCTCGTACGAGGGGGGTGCAACCCGCTCCGCCATGTCGTCCAGCTCCCATGCGGCTTCGTCACCCGCCTGCACCCTTTCAGATTCATCGTCGCTAGAGGAATCGTCGTCGCCGCCGTCGTCGTCGTCCCGGTACCCGGCCGCTGATGGGTTGACACGGCCATAGTCGGTGACGCGTTGAGCGTTCCCGCTGCGCACAAGCTCATCGGCTGTTGCGCTGTCCTCCACTTCGACATATGCAGGCGGGGCATCCCAGGGCGGTGATGCTAGGGACCTGGACGATGAGGGAACTGCAGGATCTGGAGAGATGGCGTGGCCCGACTGAGAACGAGAGCGAGCGCGGTAGTCGTGTATTGCCTCCGAAGCCAGTCCTATGCCGGAACCGATGAGTTTGACGATGATACCCATGTTGACCAGCTTTGGCGAGATGACTGTATCGGAGGAAGAGGATGGGGGTCAGATGGATGAGGAAATTACTAGTATGGCCACCAAAGATCTCATATAACAGTTCCTGACGCTCTCATGGGCCGCGATAGACCAGCTGTCAGTCTATGCCCGTTGACTCTTTTGCTCTTGGAAGGTTTCTACGATCATGAATCGCTATAGTGTTGAACCGGCAGCATTTATAGGACGTTTGAGAAGCGTGGGGCTCCTTTCACATGCCTGCGAAGGATCGCATCTACTCCACAAAACAAGCATCAGGGAGGCTGAGTTGCTTCCTTCGGTGCAGCAGTAGTGTCATCCTCTGCAACTGCCGACTGGACGCCATCTCGTTCTCGCTCCATGCATCCTCATCAAGACCGTGCGCTCTTGCGAATGCGAGCCTCGGTGGCCCTTTGTCGTCTTCGCATTCGGGATTTGGACCCAGGCGCGCCGCGCGTCTCCCAGGATCTCGTTGCCTGCCAGGTTGCCCAGGCCAGTAGATGCTGTCAACCACTGACATCCTCATCGGGAAGTATGTCGCAGTATACAAGGTTGCCTATGTAGCTAATGCTACTGCATTAGCGATCGCTTCTGCTAAAATAAAGTAACCTGAATGTCAATCGTGCTCTTCATTCAGTTCTTCGTCCTCCACTTAAGGTGACTGAACTGATGTTTCGCCCTTTAGGCCTTTACTCGCATAAAACAAACTTGCCTCAAGTCGACAGCAAATCTTAAACCCAAATCAGACCTATGTGATGGTGCCTTCTGCCCAATCGCACAGGACCACTGCATGACCTTGTATGGTGTGCAACGTGAGCTTTGAGACTCTCATGTATGCGAGCGCGTGGAGGTTTGCATGTCGGGCACAGTCATATACACCACTGTGCGGGCTCATTGTCTGCCCAATATGTACCGATCAGCTTGATTAGGGGCATCAGGAGACACAGCGGGTACTTACTCAAATATGTACTACCTGGGCAAGGCACGCATACGAGGATGGAGTGGACGTCATCATCGATTGCTTTGACTACCAAAAGCAACTCGACTGAGAAGCACACCTGCACCAGACCAAGAGGTTGCACGATTACATACTGAAGTATGTATTACCCCATTGATGACGGGCCCGCTCAGTGACTATGGTATTTGACACGCAGGACGGAGGCCCGGGGCACACGTTATAGGCGTGAACAGCATGTTCACCAATTGATATCGAACGACAGAAAACCATGTGAGGCGAAGGACCAGCACGGTCTCGTTCTTTTGTCTCTCTAGGATTTGTCAACCGCTTTGTCATTTGCGTAATCCACCACTAGATAATTCTGCACACATCGCAGCCACCGTCGTAAGTGAGTAAAGGCACTCGAATTAAGTGAGTAAAGGCACTCGAATTTCGGAAGAAGAGGGGGGAGGTTGGCTCGACTTCGAACTCGAGCATTTGGGCATATGTAGTGATTAATTATGCAAACAATATGGCTACCGGGTCAGCTGTAACCGATATACCGAGGGCTGACATGGTTACATAGGTAGGTATATATAGTTTTATGACCGGCTACCACGTTCATCAACCAACTTCAAAGCTTATCTAAACCTTATCAGATCTACTCGTGTGCACTGGCATGGGATCCGGTGGGGACATTGCTCCTGCGCTCCAGCTTTGGTATATGCTGTTGGATCAACACTCATCCCAAAACCAACGTCATGTTTCCTCACGGAGGCCCCACCCCCACCCCCGCGGTGTAGCGAAACCTTAGGTCGTGTACGGTAGAGAGCCCAACTGGCCCCGCGGAACTCTACTGGATCCCGGAATTCGCCCAGTCTTGTTTGGCCGCCAACCCCAGACTCGCGGATCTCCCTTCCCGGGTAGATGTCTGGGTTCTGAGCTCGGCTCCAGCCCCGGCAGTCTTAACCGATCTGATACCGCTCCGTAGCACTGGGTGTCACTCTGCACCTTTGCACGATATCACACTAAATGACGGTGATCAGGACATCAAGGAGAGAGACGTCACCCCTAACTGCCGGGGACGGAAGCCGATCTGGTAAGCCGAGCTTACAATGGACGACTCGTGGGTGGTCACGGGCTGGCCTCCTTCGGGTTTGCTGATTACCAACACCTCGTAGGCGAGGCCCATGACTAGCTGCTAGCCGAGGGTTTATGGCCAGGCAAGGTTTCAATATTCACACTGCAGGTCACATAGCGCCGTATGCGGTGGAATTGCCTGTTCGGGTGGAAAATAATCGCATTTGGCAAAAGGTCCATTGGCGGTACGGGGGGGCTAGCCCTCGCTGGGACGAATCGCTATAGGCGTGCGTATACCCCTTCTATTTGTATGCTATCAAGGTATTGACGCCAAAGGGGGGTCCCTAAGAATGTGCTGAATCTGTTGTACAGCCTGAGCTACCTATTGAAGGGAGACAGAGATGGGAGAGGATCTGTTCCCTCTATAACGAACCTGCTTATAATCAGTGAGCATGAGACGTTGTACTAAAAATCTTTGATGATCCAATGCTCATATCTGTGAGAAGCTATCTATGCTGAACAACTATGCAGTTATCCCGACGGCGGTAGATATTCAAGGCTCCTTATTGGAGGTAATAACATCTCCGCAATGAGACTAAGTCAATTCGAAGGACTCAAGCGACTGCAGTGATATACATGCCCAGCTGATACTACGCCCATACACGCGGAAGATCTTCACCTGCGCATCTAGTGTACAGGAGTAACGCGGGGGAAACTGCAAAAGGACCATGACGTATACAGTACCTATCGACGACGCTCATGCCAAAGATGTGCAAGACAGCTGGGGCACGATATGTGGGTCACATACGCAATAGGAAATCCCGTTCAGGAGGCTCGAGGGCCCCTCCCACAGGAGACGGGTAGCGAAAGAGTCGTTCCCAGGTTCCCCAGATCGCCAAGCCTCCATCTCTCCGCTTTCCAGGGCCTTGCCTGCTCGCCGAGATCCCGTCTCTCCGCACTCAGCTAACCGGCACATGGCCGGGCGGAAGGCCTTCCGAGGTCCGTGTGTGATCATGGAGAATACCTTAAGGTTGGCGGTTTTGGCTCGACCAAGGGACTCATCAGGTCAGCTTCAACAGCCTCTCATCACTCTTACCCTACTCACTCAACTGCCCCGACCCTCCGTTTCCTGTGCCCATCCGTCTCCGTCCGTCTCTCTGTTGGGCTCTGCGCTCCGTCAGTCACCATGGGTTCCACGGTAGATTATAGGGTCAACTTCACGGTCAGTACCGTCCGACACTTCACCCCCATTCCTGACCGTTTTCGTGGGCAAGAAGTGTGCCCGTGTACCCTTTGTCACACAAGATCAAGAAGCTGATTGGAGGACTCGTACCATAGAGATTCACAAACGTCATAAATAGCGAACTCACCACCACCAAGACAACCCGCCACGGACAGGACCCTAGTACGGAGGAGGCCCTGCCCGATGTACCCCTCTCGGGCCAGGCGGAGGTCGACCAGGCCGTAGTGGCCGCCCGCGCCGCTTTCCCGGCATGGAGCCACAAGTCCTGGGACGAGCGCGCCTCCCACCTGCACCTGCTCGCCGACGCCATAGAGGCGAACCAGGTTGAGATCCGCGACCTCCTAATCGCGGAGTGCGGCAAGCCCGTCTCCACGGCGGATATGGAGGTGAAGTACAGCATTGCCCACCTCCGCGGGACTGCTGATCTGCGCATCTTCGACCAGACGGTCGAGGATACGGCCGAGCGCACTGCTGTTGTCCGATACCGGTCCATTGGTGTCGGCTGTGTCATCGTCCCTTGGAACTGGCCGCTGCTCATCGGCATAGGCAAACTAGGCCCGGGTATGCTGGCTGGAAACACCATTATCGTGAAGCCGTCACCATTCGCCCCCTACGCCCTGATCAAGATAGCAGAATTGGGCACAAAGATCTTCCCACCCGGTGTTCTCCAGGTGCTGAGTGGTGACGAGAGCCTCGGCCCACTGTTGACAAGACACCCCGGTATCGACAAGGTCAGCTTCACCGGCAGCACGGCCACGGGCAAGAGGGTTGCCAAGACGGCTGGCGATACCATGAAGCGGGTCACCCTTGAGCTGGGCGGCAATGACGCGGCTATTGTCCTTCCCGACGTTAATATTGCCAAGGTTGCGCCTCAAGTAGGTCTCCCTTCGTGGCCCTGCTTGGGAAACATGTGGTGGAACCTGTGCTGACATGGCGATGCAGATCAGTAAACTCGCTCTCCTCAGCGCAGGCCAGATCTGCATGAGCATAAAGCGGGTGTATGTCCATGAGTCGATATATGAGGACTTCCTGACGGCGATGGTCGACTACATTCGGGACAACCTGAAGCATGGGCCTGCCTCCGACCCAGACACCTTTGTCGGTCCTGTCCAAAACGGCGTACAGCACGAGAAGGTTCTCGAGTTATATGAGGCGGCGGAGAAAGAGGGCTGGAGTGTTGCTCTTGGCGGCTTGAAGGAAAGGAGAAAGGGCAAGGGCTTCTACCTGCCACCAACCATCATCGACGACCCTGCCGAAGGGTCGCGTATCGAGGTCGAGGAGCCGTTTGGCCCCATCCTGCCAGTCATGCGGTGGTCTGACGAGGATGCCATAGTCCGTCGCGCAAATCACATGGAGGCGGCGCTGGGTGCCTCGGTGTGGAGTAGTGACATCGCCAAAGCAACGAAGCTCGCCAACAGGCTCGAGGCCGGAAGCATCTGGGTAAACACCCACTTCGAAATTGGCCCACACATGCCTTTTGGTGGGCACAAGCACTCTGGTTTGGGTATGGAGTGGGGTGTTGTCGGCCTGAAGGAGTGGTGTAACCCTCAGTCATTCTGGACAAGAAAGACATGATGATAGGAGGGATAACTGCAATGCCATTATAGTCGAGTTAATTGCAGTGCGTCTTCTACTCCCACTTCTCTGCGAGCTTTGGTGATATGAGACGCAAGTTGTGTGACATATGCCTCTCTCCCTTGATGTGTG
Organism: Cytospora leucostoma; assembly: GCA_003795295.1. NCBI lineage: Eukaryota > Fungi > Ascomycota > Sordariomycetes > Diaporthales > Cytosporaceae > Cytospora > Cytospora leucostoma. Next base: position 366,150 of record LKEB01000025.1, on the reverse strand, counting down.
AGTCCCTACGGAGACGGTTGTGACAGCGTCATACTTCCTTCCGCGCATTTTTGGCGTCAGCTCACCCGAAAGCTCGTAGGTTCAGCATACCGCGCTGGACGCATGCTTGACGTGAAGACGTCTCGAGGCAAGTGCTGTGAAGCTTGTCTTGTGGTGATACACGGAGAATCGTGGCAAGCGGTTTCTCGTAGACATGTACGGCTGTGAATAATATCATTCTGATCGTGGGACTCCAGTGCTTCGATGGCAGGCTTGAGCGGCCCTTGGCTGTCTCTGTTCCAGCTTCCCGTGATGGCCGCCGACGCCTCGCGCCTTCGGATGCCGGATGTTGCGGCCGATAGCGTGACCAGCCGATTCGATTCGACGTGACGTGACAATGTTGCATCGTCGTCCACGGTTGCGACTTCAAGAGCAGAAACCCTCAACGACGCTAAATACAACCCTGAGGACCCTAACCCTGGACCCAACCCCCACCTGGGCCCACCTCCTACTCCTGTGGCGGATTCAAGATCTCATATCAATACATGAGCAACCTTTCTGCCAATATAACGACTCCCATAGGCAAAAAGATCAGACCGCCGCCGGCCAATACATAGTTTCCGGTGTTTCAGTCACATACAGTAGCTATTACTATTAGCCCTGACGTCGATTCTCAACATCACGTGCTGAATCAGATGACCCCGCGTCACTGAAATCTCTGCCTCGTACGCCGAACTGCGCCGAATAGGCCGAACACGCGCCACTCCGACCTGTCAGCACTTGCAAGACGTGTCATCGCCGACAATCGCGCCATTGGAGCTTAGCCATCCTGATGAGGCCGATCAGTACAGGGTCTCATAATTAGGAGGCATCATCGGGGGCTCACGAAGCGATGGCGTCCCTCCGCGGCTGGGCGAGGTCAGCTTCGACCGCGGCTAAGCTGGCAAGTGTGGAGCAAATCATAGGTTATCGCTTCAAATCTGTCGAGAGGCTGTATGAGGCTCTGGACCTAGATAAGCCCATACTTAAACTGAAGAATGGCGAGGAGCGCCTGGGTAGACGGACACGCAACACTCGCCTCGCCCTGGTCGGAGATTCCGCCGCCGAACTCAACTTCGCTTGTCAATGGTATGAGAGAAACCTGGAAGGTTACGAGTGGGTGATCGTACGGACGCAAGGTCTTCGCAATGACACCCTCGGGCAGCTCGGCTTCAAATTGGGCCTGGACAAGCTTACCGTCCCAGACACCTGCGAGGGTTCATATACTATGGCCAGCACCGTCGAGGCCATCCTGGGAGCAGTGCACTTCGATGGTGGGAATCAAGCGCTGAGCAGGGTTATGACCCGGCTCGGGGTAACGCACAAGCTCCTGGACCCCCCAGAGCGTGCGTGGGTCCACGAGCCGGTCATCTCAGGCCGTAACCTGCCTGAGAGCTTCTTCTCTGGGAACCAGTGGGACATGCAGGGGCTTTTGATGAGGACCAACCCAAGGCTGCTACCAAGGAGCGCCACGGGCGAAATCATCTCACTGCCTCTGAACGAGGCATCCTTGTTGCTTGAGGCAAAACGGGCAAGATTACGAGCCAAACGAATTGCAGAGCAGCAACACAAGATTGCTGCGGAGCTGCAAGCGGAGAACGAAGCGAAGCTTGAAGCAGAGAAGGAAGCCAGGCTGAAAGCAGAGGAAGAAGCCAGGCTGAAAGCAGAGGAAGAAGCCAGGCTGAAAGCAGAGGAAGACGCCAGGTTGAAGGCAGAGGAAGAAGCCAGGCTGAAAGAAGAGGAAGAAGCCAGGCTGAAAGAAGAGCAAGAAGTGAAGCTAAAAGAAGAGATGGAAGCGAAGCCGAAAGTAGAGAGAGAAGAGAAAGAAGCCAGGCTGAAAGCAGAGAAAGAAGCGGAGCTTCAGAGGCAGGAAACGGGGCACAAGTTATGGACAATACTCGCGACGGCAGCTCAGGAGAGGGCTAGGAAAGAAGAGCAAGATGAGGCTCCCAAGCGAATTGTTGAGGAAGCCGAGGAGGGAGTTCAGGAGGAAGCTGAGCGCGAAGCGCAGGAGCAAGCTGATGGGGAAGCAGAGGAAGCAGACCTGGAAGCGCAGCAGCAAGCGGAACAGCAAGCGCAATGGGACGCAGAGGAAGCTGCGGCGGACGCAGAGGAGCAAGCGCAATGGGAAGCGGAGCAAGCTGACCTGGAAGCTGCGCTGGAAGCGCAGGAGCAAGCGTGGGAAGACCTGGAACGATCGGAGAAGCCACAGCCAACTGGATTCTGGGATGGCATGAAGCAATGGTGGCTCGGGCCGGGCGCAGTGACAAACCCGAGCCCGGCGGTCGAGTCTAAGAAGAAGAAGAAGGCCAAATCGAAGAAAAAGGCAAAATCGGCCGACCCTACGGATGGCATAGCACCCGCATGGTGGGATCGACTCTGGCACGCCGAGCAAGCTTCAAAACCAGCGAAAGACCCGAAGTTGGCGATGGCCCCGGTACCTATGCCCAAGGGCAAGAAAAAGCGAAAGCGGGTATTGCAAAACTTGACGAGCCAAATCACATCGCTCAAGAAGCAGAAAGCCAAACTTGTGTCAGGGAAGACAAAACACCGTCGCAAAAAGCCGGGGTCGGCAGGATATAACCACGCCCTGGAGTCGTTGGAAACCCGGTTGCGAGCTGCAAAACATACATATCAGGAGGTACTGAAGCATGCAAGCGAGATGGAGTCGGAGGCTAAGGCTAGGAGCCGGGCTGATAGGGAAGATTGAGCTGCGAAGTGCGCGGGAGCTTACCCGCACGGGGATGTGAAGATTGGGAGATAAATGTGTTGACCTCGAACGAAAGGGTGGCGTGGATGTCTCCCAATCTACTCTAGATTGTACAACAAGCTTACAGAGGTAAGCGCTGGGCTGGGACAAGTGGCGAAGGAGCCAGTGCCATATTATCCATACTTGTATATCAGCTTTGCCACTGTACAGGCAGGTTACCAAGAACTGCATGGTCGGGCGGCCGCCCGGTGGTGGAGTTGAAATCCACATACCATACACCGTACATAGAAATCTCATCTCCTCGAAGATCAATGTATATTCCCCGGAATCAGCCGCTTGTCCGTGAAACCTGATGTACACATCCGAACGTTCTGGTCCAGGTCGGTCATCAACGCGGGCCATGTGCAGCCTCGACGCCATCAATTCCACTTGCAGATAACATCACCGACGTCACGTACTCGTTGTCTTTCGCGTCGTCTTCTATCAACCCATCCTCCTTGCTCGAAATTTGATAGCGCAGCAAGAGTTCTTCACCCTGCGTATTATCTTATGTCACCTTGCATGATAGCCTGCCCGAGAGAATTCCGAGTCAACAGCCGACGAAGCAAGAACCACTCTCAATTACGCAACCTATTATTTGATGAGAAGTAGCCAACATCCAACATATGAGGCTTGTACATATGATACTTTGGTACCAAACCCATCCGGTTCACTTCGAGGGAGCACTTTCTAGGTACCTACGCTAGGGTAGGTATCGGTTGCATCTGGGATATAGGTATGGTTTGATACGGGCCCTGGTGTCTTGACCATTCAACAACCAGTGTCTCAACTTGAGTCTTGCGTGATTCGTGTGGGATTAGCTCCGTGGGTAGACGAACAACATCCTGGATTCCGAGTTATGGGCGAGGTTCGCTTCGACAGAGGTGTTAGTAGTCAAGAACATAGTAGCCATTGTCAACGGTACCCAAACCTTGACGTATCATCTTTGGAGTTGTCAAAAGTCCATGGTTATGAACCCGAGATTAGACATTGAACAATTCGACATATCGACGTAGTGGTCCCAATGCACTTACACCCATCTGTTATCAAAATCATCTGAATACTTCGGTCTTGCCCCGGTAGTCGTTGTCTAGACAACTCGCTAGTGACCAACGCCTCCGCTCGCAGACTCATTGATAGCCAGGCATAGCTTGACCCCCATGTCATAGCCTACTAACATGGCCTAGGCACCGGTTGTCCAATAAGTCATCAGATCACATATGTGTTGGGAAGTGGCGCTAAGAGCAAATCTCCGTGGATTTCCAATCGACTATTAGTTCTGTAGTGCATATAACATATTATGATGGCCTAAGACCGGTATTTGGTTCGTCGATAGCATCTAGGAAAGGCACGGGCCCTGTAACAGCTCCGCGTGTCGGGCTGCTAGCCTCCTTTCCCCTCCTGCAAACTGCATATAACTCTCGCTCAATGCCTACGAAGACAACCATTGACCCTCGGAGTTTCCTGAACTCTGGAGCTTGACTTGATCTACCTTTATGACTTACGATTACCTCGGGATTGGATGGAGAATAAACTGCGGCCGCATTAATACCTTCGAGGAAAGCAATGCCAATGTTATGGCTTCACCTGATATCGTCCCTCACCCTACTCTCCGTGGCCCCGCTTCACTGGTTGATGGTATCGATAGCTGGCATTCAATGGATGGAGTTCTCCCACGGCGTATCGACTGATGTCATCATACATTCTGGAATACTCCTCATGTGGACTGCAATCACATCGGGGATAGCGTGCGCCGAGCGCGCGAAGCGTGACAGAGATCCAGATCTAAATCCTGAACCGCCGATTGTACTTCCTTACTCGTGCCTCGTTATATTGGCTGGCATCGAGCTCTTGATGTTGGTATCGGTTGCCCAGCTTTTGTTCTGTCTGGAACACATTCTACACACTACAAAATCGCCCTATTGGTCGACCCAAGATGCTTCTTCTATCATTACTGGAGTGCGTGCTTGTGCCATATATATCCTAGTCCTGATGGTGATACAGGGGTGAGAGAGTCTACTATGTACATGCCATGGGTTGGGGAGAAGTGCTAATCGGTCTTCACGTTACAGCCTGATCCGCCTTTGTTTCTTCATACGTGCTTGCGCCGCAGTGGTAAACCGACATTCTGGATACCGAAGATGGACATGGTTCGCGCAGTCAGAGGAAGAGGGAAAACGTCTGACAGAAGAGTGAGTGGAAAACTCGAGAATAGTTGCTCATGGACCCAAACATGTAATTAAGTTGTTTGAGATGATGGGCAGATCACTACATATGTAGCTCACCTGTATGTTATAGTCTGCCTGGTGCAGCACTATCAACGATCCTTACTTGCTACATATAACACGTGTGTTTTTATCTACGTTTCTGGAGTCAGAGAGAAGCTGACAATACTTGCGTACATAAATGGGGGACTTCTCGGCGCCTACTCTAGCTTGGAGCGCGAAGCGTGTGTGATTCCAGGTTGTGGTATTTAAATACCCTTCAGGGAACCTTGGATGGCACATCTAAGATGGCTCAATATGAAAACTACGTATAGTAGTACCTAGTAAAACCTGGAATCTGAAATTTAAGGCTGAAATATTACAGATATACATGCCCAGACCCCAGATGCACCTTTTTCTGGGCGGAGATATGAGGACTTGCAACGATATGTCGAGAGATTCCCATTCAGTCCGTAATTATTTCCCACCACCTCAACCTTAAGAACGGCACGAGAAGTAATGAGTGGAGAGGATATACACTGAATATGGAAATACTGGGCGCGGTTTTTGGCCTTTTGCAACCCCAAGGGCCAACCATACCTTACTGGCCAAATATCAAACGTCGGGACCAACAATTGAACAGTGTGCTGGTCAACGAAGCATGACCCCTGAGGCCACTCCACCGCACACTAAGACCCAGCCGTTGTTAGTACATAGGGTATTTGTTAACGCTAGTCATCAACCAAGGCACTTTGGCGGAGTGGTTAACGCGCTGGCCTGCTAAATTCCAATCGGATTTAACAGTTAAGCCAGTTCCTTCGGGAGCGAGTGTTCGAATCACTCAGGTGTCGTTTTTTGCCTTTCCATGCGATATTGGCATACCCACCATATTTTTATTTTTCTATCTTGTTACGCCGTTCACCTTTCCGGCATTTCGTTCAGGTATCTAAACTTATCTATCCCATAAGCCTTTAAGAAATTCCGATGTGCTGCTAATTGCATCTCTGTGGTCAGACACCCTGAGTGTTCGGAGCACTAATTGAGATCTTCTTCCCCCTTCTTTCTTGATTTGTCCACTTTTATCAGCTTGTTTCATGAGTGTTGTTTCCCAAGTAAGAAAACGGAACATCTGTGTTTGTTTTCCGCTTCCTTTCACTTTGAGTTCACCCCTTCCTTGATCAAGAAGTACGGGCCGGGGTCCAATTACATGGAGTGGATTGAACCAACTGATGGTAGGGAGTGATTGGTCCACCCGAACCGGCGCAGACTCGGCCGGAAGCACCACTCCCGAGGTCCGGATCGACCGAACTTGAACCTAAAGAGACCGCGTCTGGAACAGCCAGATCGACTTAATTTTCACGGACCCGGTAGCTAAAGTTGTATAAGCTTGTCGAATGAGAAGCTTGCCCAAATCCTGGGGCGCTAGACAATGAGCAAGGTGCATCAAGTCCCGGGGCTCGACCTCGGGATGGGGTGTCTTGAAACATCTCGCCTGGGATCCTGTCTGCCCTGTTCATTTCCGCTCGGCCTCCAACTCTCTCAAGCGCTCCCTGTCAGGAGGAGGAAGTGGACTCAACACCAACTCTGAAAACGTTAACTCTCGCCAGACTCTATTGCGCTTGACATCGGCGGTGCCATAATGAGATGTATTCATATTTATAACACTCAATTTCAATGTCAGAATGGGTTGTGGCAGAGATACATGTCTTGTCAACGGCCTGGCTAGAAGAGGGAAGGGGGGGGGGGGTGGTGATGTCGGGGTGGACCCCTCTGCCGACCCATGGAAATATCTCCATTGGTACGAACAGGTTGGTACTCAGGGGTCCCCATAAACCTCAAACAACATTGCTCAACGGCAGGGCATCACAGACCCTGGCTCGTTTCCCCTGTTGTTTCCTCGAAACTGACCATCATCGCGCGCTTGCGGGAAAGGAAACAGGCCCACGACAGTACTGTGTTATCTTAACCATGCCCCTTTGCCAGGGCGAAGACGTGTAGAAAGGATATGAATTGTTAGCAGAGAACACCAACGGCTACTCCTGCAATCTTCGCGGTATGCATCTCGGCTTCAGGACCAGGGGCTAGAAGGAAGGGTTGTGGTTCTCATAAATATATCATCACCGCAACCTCGCCTTCTTTGCTTCAATGTTCTGTTGCTCTGCCTATGTCTCGTTGACGATCACACAGTTCATTCGCTTCCTTCTTTCCCATTCACTCTTTAGGCTCCGGTTAGCCATCAAGCCAAACAAGGATCTTCATAGAAGCATCCATTCCTTTCTCTACGAGACTCTTATAATCACGAGAAGCCACAGGTTGCGCAAGTTGCCGTCGATCTTTCCGAAAGCAAACCTCAAATCTCAGTCAAGATGATCAAGCAGTCCGCCCTCGCCGTTCTCGCCGCCCACCTCGTCGCCCTGGCCGCTGCCGGCACGACAGTGTGGGATGGCTCCTTCAGCAGCGAGACTGCCACCGACCTGAGCGAGTGGTCCTGGTCCAACCAGGTCGGCGCCTACCAGTACTACATCCACGGCGACGGGAACGTGACCGAGTACGTCAACATCGCCGCCGACTACGCCAACTCGGCCGACTCCCTGGCCGCCGAGGGCGCCAAGATCACCCTCGACAGCACCGCCTACTGGGAGGGCCAGACGATGCGCCGGACCGAGCTGATCCCCTCGACCTCGGACACGAGCGCCATCACCTCCGGCACGCTGTACTACCACTTCTCGCTCAAGCGCGAGGACACCAACGCGCCCTCCATCTACCGCGAGCACCAGATCGCCTTCTTCGAGTCCCACTTCACCGAGCTCAAGTACGGCTGGGTCAGCGGCGAGTCCGGCGAGTCCGACGACCAGCTCCGCTGGTTCGCCAACTCCCAGAGCCAGTGGAACACCACCCTCGAGGCCGGCGTCTGGCACAACTTCGCCTACGAGATCGACTTTGACGGCAGCACCGTCGCCCTCTGGCACTCCACCGGCGGGGACTCCCTGACCAAGATCGTCGACGCCGTCTCGGCCAGCGTGAGCTCCAACGGCGCCGACTGGCACGTCGGTGTCCTGGAGCTGCCGCGCGACAGCTACGACGACACCGATGAGGACTTTTACTGGTCCGGTGTGTACATTGAGAGCGGTGACCTCACCACCGACTTCACCGGCTCGTCCAGCTCCAGCTCGGGGTCTTCTTCCTCCTCCTCCTCCGCCGTTGCTGTTGCTAGCTCCAGCGCCGTGGCCGCTACGTCGTCCGCCGTTGCTGAGACCTCCGTCGCTGCGACCAGCACCGCCGTGGCCGCTGTCTCGACGTCCTCTGCCGTTGCCGCCTCGTCTCCGTCCTCCTCTGTCGCCGCTGTCAGCACCTCGGCATCGGTTGCCCCGACATCTGCTGCACCTGCTACGACGCTGGCTGCTTCTTCCTCCAAGGGTGCCTGCGTCAAGCGGACCAAGACTGTTTACGTCACTCTGTCTGCTTAAATCGCACCTTGGAAGATATCTTCAGGTCAGTTGATGGACATGTGGCGGGTGACACGTCATGTTTGTATCGGCTAGAGAGTGGTTGAGGCGACTTCCTGTACATAATACGCTTAGCTTTGAACTATACGTCAATACTACCTAGGTACCTCTTTGGTGCTTGAACATGAAAGTGCGAAGCCGTATAACACGTGTTGACTCGGGTGATACCATCGAATGTCACGGATCGAGTGATGTCTATATACGGATCAAGCAATACTCCAACAGTACTCCATGAGTAGGATATCATACGAATGAGGACAAGGGGCCTTAGACTATGTAATGAAATATGTAATCATACCGTTTTTATATTATATCATCATTCCAAGACCACCTATATATGTAAGCTCCCTCACATTCCACAGCAAAGTATCATCCTTCAGCCAGACTTATCACCCCTGACCAAGAACCGATACTGATCCCCCCGATCCAGATAGACCACACTATCCTGCAGCCCCGCCTCCCCAACCTCCTTCTTGAACTCCCCCAGCGACGACAAGAAGACGCTATAATCGTCATAGTGGATCGGCACCGTCACGTCCGGGTCCATCAGCTGCATCAGCTTCACGCCCTGCCTCGCGTCCATCGTCACCATCACCAGCGGCGCCTTGGGGCCCGGGATCGTCGTGCCGCCCAGGTGCGCCAGCATCAGGTCGATCCTCTCGCCCCTCAGCCGCTCCGGGATCTCCTTCAGCAGGTCCTCGATGAACAGCGTGTCGCCCGAGATGTAGATCCGGTAGCCCGTGTCGAAGTCGCTCGGGCCTGAGCCCTCGGTCTCGCCGCCGTATCCCAGCTCCAGGAGCCACCCGTTCGTCGGCGGCACTGCCTGTAGGAGATCATTGGCGATGGTCAGGGGGCCCGGCGGGATGTGTTTCCCGGGCGTGCCTGTGACTTTGATGATGGGCTTCTTGCCGTCCGGGCGCGCTGCCCGTGCCTGCGGCGAGTCGACCTCCAGCGTTATGCTCTCGAACGCATCGAGGCTCTCGATGGCCTGGAACGGCCCGCCCGCCGCGGCGTCGGACGTCAGGCACTTCTTGGCGTGCGGCGTCGTGATTATGGGGATGTCCCGGTTGAGGGACTCCTCTACGTGCTTGTCGAAGTGGTCCTCGTGGTAGTGCGAGAGGAGGATGTAGTCCAGGTCCGGCATGTCCTCGAGGTCGACGGCCGGGTTGGTCTTCCTCTCGGCCGTGACGCCGGGCCCGAGGTGGACGTGGTCGCCGGCGTGTAGGAAGTTCGGGTCGGTGAGGATGCGGGCGCCCTGCCATTCGATCACGGTGGATGCTGTTCCGATGAAGTATATGCTCCCATCCTCATTGCCTGTCGACCCGCGTGGGTGAGTCTTTGTCTCCTTTACTGGGATCTGCTTTGTCTTGTCCTCTCCTAGCCCTGGTGCCCGATCTAGCAGGAGTGGCGATCTCTTGGAGGTGTCAATACGCGCATGGCGGGTGCTTTTGGACTCCATCTTGGTAAGTAAGCGATTTGCTGTGACTAATTCTCACTTTTCCTGTCAATCGAATCGAATTTCGATTGAACGATATGTAGATAGCTGCTTGCAAATTCCATGGGGTGTGGTGTTCTTCTGCTCTTATAAGGAGGTTATAAAAACGGCCCAATTGGTTGAGGAGCTGTTGTGCAATGACGGAGACACGGCATCATCATCATTCCTGCATACCTGGATCGCCACTGCGTCAGGGAATTGATCGCCTCAGCAGGGCACAACTCCCGAACGGTATAGGTAGCTATATACTTACGCGCTATACACGTGCTATAACTATGAACATACTCAGATTATTTGTACGCGCGCTTCGTGCGTTTTCCTGCCTCGAACAGCTGAACGATGAATTGATCTTGACCAGAGAAAGACATATTGGAAGGCAGGTTAGCCACCCGGAACGCCAAGTATCGATCTCATATCAATCAGCCCACGTCCTGGGCTAAATAACCATATCGAATCTTGTAAGTGATCGGAAATGCTGCGTGAATCTAATACGAGAGTCAGAACGATCAGTTAGGCTACCAACGCCGGACAATGACAGCGTCAACTGAGATCACTCCCGAGCCGCATCTGCGACTTCCATCGACGTTTGACACACTCCCATTATTTCCTGACACATTCCGTAAGCGAGGCGACCAAGTCAATAATCAATCATGCGACTGGGTAGGACCAGGCAGTTCGAAGGGGGCAGATAAGGTCCCGGGGATGACCACCACGTAGAAACGGGTGATTTAGGAAACGACGATGAACTTGTAGTGCAAGCCAGACGACATCCCGAGATCGAGGCACCGATGCGGCGTTTCTGTCGATACAATGTGCCCTATCGCAGATGAGGCCAAGGTAACTTGTCTTCACCATGAAAAGTGATAGGCAAACCCACATTCGGGTAGCCATCCCGCCACACCTGGGACCGTAATGTGATCAATTACTCTCATATAGGCACACTTGCAGTGCGATAAGTCGCCTAATCTGAGACCGCCGTCACCTGTTCACCGCCTCAACCACCTACCTCTCCGCCTTGGACCCAGATCCTATGCTGATGTCGCAGGCGTCCAAGCATACTTGGGCATCGCGGCCATCCTCTCTTCGGGACTGAAGTCCGTATCCCCATAAACCATCCGTCCCTTCTCCTTCTTGGATCTCTTCTCGCCGCTTTCCGCAGGAGCTGCCGCGGCCGCCGTGCCGTCCGTCGGGGTCTTGCCAGGTCGGATACCAGCCTCTGCCATGCGGATGAGATGATCGATGTCGTCGCCGTGCCTTGCGGCACCGGCCACGAGCTCGTCCACTGTTGACGCGCCGGGCTGGCCGGGCTGGGCAGGCTGGCCGGGGTAGTAGTTGCCAGCTGGGTAGCCTGGCCGTTGGGGCAGGTTCGGCGCGGTTGGGAGTGTAGGTGGTCGGGCAGGGAGGGCAGCAGGCGGATAGGGGTTGAAGCCAGCGCCTGGCGGAGGTGCACCGTTTGGTGGGTAGTTGGGGTAGCCTGGTTGGCTGTAGGGCGGCTGCGGAGGAGCGAAGGGTGAGTTCTGGTGACGCGCAGGTTAGCATCAAAAGTGGCCCGGTGGTGATCAGGGTCTCGACTCACGAATGTGCCTGGGCTCCCGGTCTGTGCCTGTGCAGGGCTCTGTACAGCCGCGGGTGGTGCAATCGCGGCGATAGTAGTGCCTGCCGCCTTCGCGGCGGCCTTCTTGGCACGGAAATCTGCGAACCTCTTCTTTAGCTCCTCTGGTGTCTCTATCTTGATCTTCTTGGATGGTCGCCCTTGTCCTGGAGGGGGATTGCCGGTAGCCTTGAAACGCTCGTCTTGGGCTGCCCAGTAGTTTTGAACGATTCTCTGTTTGTGCTGCTCCTTGATGTCTTCCGGGACACCTTCCATTCCGAAGACCTCGACGTCCAGGCCCTGTCGGTTAGGGAGGGCATTCTCGACATGTGAGAGGGACTCCTTATGCACTTGGTTCATGTGGACGGAGAGACCTGAGAAGAGAATAGATATGTTAGTCGGTTCAAAGTCACAAGCGACAATGTCGACACCTTCGCCGGGTTATGTTGACTAACCTCCGGCCGTGTTCAGGCGGCGACCACATCGGTCACACTTGAAATGTTTGGCCTTTTGATGAGAGATGAGAAGTTTCAAGTCCTCGAAGTCACGTTCACCTAATCCGAGTCAGCCTCAGGCAATAACCGATGCGCGCACCACGGCGAGAACGGCAAGCTCACAGTAGTAACACCATGGTCTGTCAATGAGCTCCTCAATGTTGGGGTGGCTGCGCTTCTTCTTGCCCATCTTGATAGTTGATCGTGATTGGCAATAGGGTCGTGGGATGGCGATGCGGGGACGTGGGTGATGGGGTGCAGCCGAACAGCGGTCGGACGATGGGTTCGTGGCTGGGGGAGCTTGAGCTTGAAGCTTGAGAGGAGGGTCGGTCCAGTGTTTGCTGCACAGGCGATCTGAAGCTCTACGCTCGACGTCCAAAAATGCAGCCTCCCAGCGCGGAAGGAACAACGCGCGACAGATTTACGCTATGTCAAATCTGGATTAGCGTGATCGTACCGCTCTAGTTGCACATGTCTGGTGCGCAGGCAGGCAGTCAGGCAGGTGCCCCGGACATCACGGAAAGGTGGATCCTCGCCCGTTCAAGACAAGACGTCACCGATTGACCTGGCACGGTGAGAGAGAGAATGAATCAATTCGGTAGCACTGAAGGAGATCCCCCAAACCCCCAATCGTCACCTAATAACTGCCAGGTGGTACTCCCACACAGTACATACCTACCACTTGCCTACCTGTCGTGCCGGACAGACCCTGCATTAAACTGACAGCTCGTCCTCCCTTTCACCTACTTTACTCCCGACCAACTATTATATCCGGAATAGCGCCCATACTACTTCCATACTACATCGTTGGCAGAGAGCCATATATGACTTGAAGGCCAGGTTTCCAACCGAAATATAGCTACAGCATCAGCTTCACAGTGTTCACTTACGAGAGCATATGGTGATATCATCACGCTGGAGACCTAGGAACTATTCAAACGCATTTGCTGCTTGGTCGTTGCATCGCAGTAGGCGTCGCCGGCCGACCGGTAGAACCGTTACCATCTGTCACGGCACCGTTGTTCAAGCAACCTGTTCGGTCGATTACTCCGAGTCTTGGGGCTCAAGTCATCGTCTGGGCAGTGAGGAAAGGAAGATTCACATGCTGCTTGGGCGTCATCTTGCAATAATCCTGTGTCTGGAAGTGTCCAGAGGCATCTGATTACCTGTGCTATTGGCTACCAACGTCCTCGATATCAGAACTGGGTGGGTTTCTTTCTAGTGAGACAGGACCGTCCCACATCAGCAGACTGTACCCTTTTCTTTTCTCAAAACGCCAATATCTCAGCGTTTTGCTGGCTGACTGGTTTTCGAATACGTCTGCTGATTTCTGGAGTGACGGGGCGAGTGTCACAATTCGCCTTTTCATCCAACTCGGCCTTTGACCGGCCGTCCTGTGCAGTCTACTCTGAGGGGTGACTTGCTTTTTCGATTCATATTGTAACTCGTCACGGGTTTCGGTGACAGCTTTTGGGCGGTTCTTCATCTTTTTTGGCCATTTGAAAGACAATCTGTGCACGGCGGCAGTCTGTTCCCTGTTCCCCAATATTTCTCTCTTTATCTGGTGGGATTTCCATTGTTCTCTGTAACATCATCAGCATATCTGTCGACTGGATTCAGACCACCAACATGGCTTCAGAACCACCATCTACCCTCACCTCGGCACAACTTCACGCCTTACTCGACGTTCTCAGCCACAAGGAGACTTATCGTGAAGTCGAGAGCTTCAAGTACCCATACGCCATCAAAGAATATGGCTACCCATTCGATCTTGAACAATCAAAGCATAAACCACCCACCTACAAGCCCGAGTCATCGTCTCCCCTTCTCCAACTCCTCCTCACAAGGCTTATCCTCACTGTTCCTGGAGTGGGCGACTTCCCACCCGACTTCTGGCCTAGGAAATTCCAGGGGTTGATGACTGGCCTCACTGATGTAGACCTCTCCGAATCGTACGACAAGGGTGCCCTGGGTACTAGAAAGACTCTGGCGGCTTTGGCCTCGGTGATTCATGAGGCCGTTACGCGAGGCATTCTTGGCGGCGTTGCCAAGCGTCAGGACAATATTGACCTGCAGAAGGCCACATACGACACTACACAGGCGTCAGAGCTGGAAAGGGCGTGGAACGAATGTGTTCATGAGCTCGTCCATGGAAATCTCGCCGATGAGCTGTTCGACCACTTTATCAAGACGGAGGACTTGGAGTCGCACTCACCAGCCGTTGCGGCCGCAGCCGATTACGCCATATTACACCTAGCCGCCCTTTTGCACCACATCCTCGTGCTATCATCAGAGGGACAGTACCTGGTCAAACTGATACAGAATGTGCAAAATCTTGTGCCATATACGATGGTCCGGCAGACGCTCAGGATAGGGAATGCAGCTACCATGCTCAACGGCATGATAAGGATATTCCTAGCCAAGATGAGTGTAGGTGCTGTGACGAATTGGTTTGGATTGACGAAGGACGCCGATGACGGGATGAACCTCATGCAAAGGTAAGGCACACCCAATCACATTTCCTGTGGAGATGTGAAACGGAGGAAATTGACAATTGGGACTTACAGGATAATATCCCTTGTCCTCTCCTGGGATGCCAGTGAATTCCGAAGGCAAGCCGACAAAATCGAATCATCCAAGGACCGACCAAGTAAAGAACACTTCGCTGCACTGCGGGCGCACATGGCCCAACCACGTGAAGCGCATGAGGAAACCAGGAAGGTCAGCCTGGCGGAGAACAAATCAATCATTGTGGCGATCCTGAACTCGAATACTCCCAAGCTCGCAGCCTCCCTGACTGAGTCGCAGCACGAGCTGTGCTTGGAATGGTACTCGGCGCAGCTGTCGGTTCGTGACCGGGAAGAGCTCATCAAGGCTTTCTGCAAGTCACAGCCAGATTACCTGACGGAGGTGATGCGAGATGCCGCCTCCACCTACGAGCCGTATATTCGCAGTATCCACGGCAGCATCGACCTGCGACCACATGTCACCTCCTTGGAGACTTTCCTCAACGACCTGCTCGAAACGAGCAAGCCGAAGCAGGTGAATACCGGCAGCGGAGGGAAGTGGAAGATGTTCGGGAGTGAGAAGGGTAAAGGTAATAGCAATAACGTGGAGACAAGACCGCCTTCAGTGGAGGACTATGCGGCCTTCCTCAGGCGGAACCGTCACCTGCTCTACAAATATCTCCACGACTTCGCCAAGAATTGCACCGATGTCCGAGACAAATTCCGTAAATGGGCCAAGGAAACGGTCAAAAACTTTGTGAGCGCCAGTGAGACGACAGCAGCAAATGCGACAGGGGCAGCAACAAGGCCCGGCGCAGCCGGCGCGATGTCCGACACCCTGCAGGACATCTTCGCCCAGCTGTCCCCCAAAACTCAACAATCCGTCCAGGCGAGCCTCGACTCCCACGCGTCGTACCTCTCCAAGCTCGAGGACCTGTCGTCGCAGCGGATGCAGCGCGTACTAGACGCGATGAAGGACAGGGAAAGCAACAGCAACACCCAGAAGCCCGACGACAAGGACGACAGCAAGAAGAGCCCAACCGGCCGCGAGAGCGGTGACGGAATCGACATGTCCGGACCGGGCGTGTACCTCATGCGCTGGGAAAGCCTCCTCGACGGCACGCTCATCACCCCCTCGACGCCCCAGGGTGCCATCCGCATGGGCAAGGACGTCAAGGGCGAGAAGGCATGGGGGAAGACGGGCCCCGGGGGCGCCAAGGACGGGTGGGATGCCGGGGCTATCGCCAGGGAGGAGGAGAGCGCGGTGCCTGATGCGCCGGACGTCAGTGCCGTCGTGGATGCGCTGGGGGAGAGGTTCAGGAAGGTCGTGAACGAGGCCGTGGGTGAGGTTGGCCCACCGTCGTCGTCGACATCGACGTCGGCTGCGAAGGCGAAGGTGACGGACGCGGCGTTGTCGTCAGTTTAGAGTGCTGAGGGGTCCTTGTGCGCGGGGTGAGGTGGGAGGCTGTTGGTACCCCGGGTAAAGGCTTGCCTTTTTGTAGGCGGGGGTATTGAGGGGGATGCTGCGGGGGTCTGTGTGCCGCGTCACCGTTTGGGATCTTGCATGAGGTGCCGCATGCATGCGCATGGCGTTCTGATTTGTGATTATGAGGTTGTTGGAATATGCGCATTGAAGATGTTGGAGTGTAACATCTCCACAAATCAACTTTGAATTTTGAGGTTCGTCGTGCAGATCCGCTCCTACTGGAGATCATCTCCCGGAGTGCTGCATGCGACGCGATATGCATCCCTCACCCGCCCGAAGTATACCAATTATGCCAGAATTAAAATATATGTACAAGTAACCAGCCCCCCACCCCCTCCTCGGACATCGAGGAAAGAGCCATATTACAGAAACCCCGTTACTACCGATAATGCTCCGCAGGCAACTCCACCGGGGGCTCCCGTTCCCCTAGCTCAACCGCCTCTTGATGCTGGTTCCTAACACCATATGCCCCGACGCCAGATACTTCTGCGAGCCCGAGCCGAGGGCTCTTGGGGTCCGCATAGCCCCCCGGTGCTGACCCGACCGTGCCGTAGTATCCCTTCTGGTCACCGAAACCCGGCATGCTGCTGGCTCCCCCGCTGGGGTGCAGCCGTTGCGCTTGCTTCCGCTTGCGGATGAAGAAGAATGCCCATACCGCGGCGGCTATCACTGCCAAGGGCACCACAATAGCTATGGTGAGGGTCGCGCCTAACGATAGTCCGCTGTCGCCTCCCGAGTCGTCATCCACGGATCCGGTACCCGTATCTGTCGCCGTCGCGCTCGCACCCGTCGATGCTGGGGTTGACTGGCCGGATGTGGTCGTCGCCGCCGCCAGGTCACTGCTCTCGTACACCATCCTCACGCCATAGGCGTTGATCCCGCCGGGACTCGTCATGGTCGTCTTCAGCGTGCTGGTCGTGCCGCCATTGCTGACTGTGATCTGCACCTCGGCGCCGGACTCGGGCGCTATCCAGGTGCAGAAAAGAGTCTCCCATAGGCTCGACAACGTGCTGGGTGTCACACAGCCCAGTGTGATATCCTCTCGGTAGGGGCAACATGTCACCGTCGTGATGGAGGAGACGCCTGCGTTGTCGTTGCACGCTGTGACGTATCCCGATGGGCAGACCAGGCCAGGCGAGAAGTAATCAGTGGATGACTTCGTGAAGCCCTCGGGTAGGCAGGATAGGTCGGGGTCTATTATGGCGACGCCGGATGAGGTGAAGACGCCGGAGCAGGTCGCGGGTGGGGTGAAGGTTGTTGTTAGGGCATCGAGGGGGAAGGAGGAGAGGATTGGGGAGGAGTATGTCGTCGTCGACATGGTGTCGTTGTTGTTTAGTGTGTCTCCTCGAAGGGAGCTCCCTGTTGGGATAGAGGGCCTCGACTGTTAGTGGATGTCGTGCCCAGGATTTAAGGTTTAGGGCCCTGATGAGGACGGGTTGTTGATTCGTCTCCAGACAGCCGGATACTGTCGGTTATCTACCAACAACGAGTGATTCTCGGTAGTGTAAGACTCGGTGCTGTGATCTGCGCGCCAAATGGCTGTGGCGCCGTCGAGTCTTGCAGAAAAAAGCGCAAGAGAGCAAAGACGTGTAGTGATGGGAGCAAAATAATACCCTGCGTCCATCTCCGAATGAAGAAGACGATGGGGGATCATGATTCTGACCGTTAAGCTCGCAGGGTCCTGAATCCTTCGAGTCTCAGGGCGGCTGCAGTGCAACCGTGGAAAGATGGAGCCTCACATACGAGCGCTTGCTGATGTTTGGCTGCCCTAGTGGATGGAGACAAGAGAAGTGGGCAACATGGCTCCATATGGTGGCTTTTTGAGCATAGAGATCGGCAGCTCAGTAACGGCACTCCAGCCTTCATCCTACCTGGAGAAGGAGAATAATACACGTTAAGGTAACGATGGGAAACGTAGAAGTGTTTGTCATGAGTGCAGGCCCTCACATCAAGGACCTGCAGTCGCCAATATTGCATGCTTGAGACAAATTGATATTTGTCAATTCCTCGACTGCAAGCCCCTTGCCAAGAGGATTTCGAAGGAGATCCTTCCTGGCCCAGCCGCGTAAGTGCAACTTCAATCATACGCGGTCCACAATGGGGTCCGGTAGTGCTGACAGGCGGTGTCGTTCAAGGGCTGATACCAGCACAAGCTGGAAGATTGGTTCGATGCATCAACGTGTAGGAGCTTGATACTAGTCACCGGGGCTTGGATTGTTCCTTTATGCCCGTCGAGTCCAGGGTAATGTGAGCCTTCCGTGCTGGCTGACATGAACAACAGATCCGACATCATGTTCTCGGGATTGTGACTGCTGCTGATGCTGCCACCGTGCAGCCGGGAGACTTGATCATAGGCCGCAGATATGGTGGGGTACACCTAGGTACGCCCCGTCGTAGGATGAAAGATTGCGGACGCTGCTGATGCTGAGAATACCGCTACAAGCGGTTGCCAAGACTGGAATGCCTTCAGGCTCCCTCCGGGGTCATCTCCATTACTCGAGAGGCTTGTTGATGATGGCAATTTGCCATCGACTTCTGCATGCAAGCAAAGCGAAAGCCGCGAAGGTGTCGCCCGCATCTAATAAAGCATTGAGACTGCCCGCTAGATCCCAATACCTAGGTTTCTTGTTCGACAAATGACATTCTTGGTGAGCTAAGGACCAGGTCGCAGTCTTCAAGATGGCGGATACTTGGGTTAGATGGTATCGTGGAATCAGCGTCCTGGTTGTTTGTCAACGGGGATTGGAGTCATTGTGCTTGTGCTTGTGCCAGTCGCGACGGAGATTGCGACCTGCCATCCTGGACTGTGAAAAAACGTATTTCATGCTTTGAGAGGTCATATTGGAAGATGACATCGCAACCAGGCATTAACGGAAAGACATAGGACAACCGCCCGCGGTTCCAAGGTCGTTGTTTGAAGGTAGCAGATCGAACAGTCGCGCTCGCACATGTGGTCGCGTCTCGCTAAGAGGACCTCGGGAGCGCCACCTTCCAGCTTCGATGTGTACCTAGGTACCTGATACCTAAGTACCAAGGTACTGCCAGGATGAGGACTGGAACTAACACTACACAGCTTTGCTCATACCCATAACTGTTAGTAGAAGCGAAGCTATACGCTAGTCAGCATTGCTAATCTGTGGTTGGTTGGATAAGAGAGCTGCACCGACCCCCACTTCGATTGTTGATGGGGAAACGGCGACCCTCAATTCAAAATATGTCCTTTGACAACACACATGCACAGGCGCTTCCGAGGCGGGCGCCCAGAATCTAGTGGTACTCCGTACTAAGCGGAGGAGTTCCTAGGTCAACTGCTGGTACAGTAGTAAACCGCCATGCAAAAGTGATAGTCCGAGCTTCATAGGAGGTACCTACCCACGACCACAACCCACACACGTCACCACGCCATCCTACATGCTCCTGTTTTGTCGCTTTTGACAACGCTCGAGTTGCTTCTCCTTCTCCTTCTTCTCCTTCTCCCTCTATTCTATTCGTGTACCCAATACATTGTGTTTGTTCATACTATTGCGCGTAATCCCTTCTTTGCAGCACGTTGCCTTACTTCGCTGCGCGTCGTCTCGTCCCCGCTGAGCTCCATTGCACAAGAGCTTGAGACCCTTCGAGTTCGGACTAGAGGCGCAACGGGTTACAAGACCATATGAGGCACTGCAAATCCTCGAAATGTCGACCATCGACCCTAATTCCTCTTCCATCTCTGTCGCAGGTTCGTCTAAGCCGAGAGTTCTTGATCCAATCCCCTCGGCTTCTCCAATGCTGACTGACGTGTTGCAGTCCGAGTGCGGCCTTTTACTATTAGAGAAGCCGCACAGCTGTAAGTCTTCCACCCCTCGAGCCGAGCGATACCGCTTGTACAGAAACCACTGACCCCTTGAAAGGGTGAAGAACGATGATGGCACACTATTCCTGGGCGACGGCTCAATGGCCGCAATGCCCACACCAAAACTACACCAACGTGGGCTTCGAAGCATCATCAAAGTGGTCGACGACCGTTGCCTGTAAGCACCCCATTCGCCTTCCTCCCACACATACCGCATGTTGGGACAGCTGCTGACTGATGGGTGGGGCAGCGTGTTCGACCCTCCTGAAGACAACCCTGTCCAGAGGTTCTCCAGATCTGTAGTACCAGCTACCGGGAAGAAAGTCAAGGACCAGGTCTTTGCCTTCGACCGAGTGTTCGATGAGAATACCAGCCAGACCGAAGTATACGAGGCGACCACCAAGAATCTGCTCGATAGCGTCCTGGACGGATACAACGCCACGGTATTTGCGTACGGAGCAACGGGCTGTGGAAAGACACATACAATCACCGGCACTGCTTCGCAGCCCGGCATCATCTTCCTGACCATGCAGGAGTTGTTTGAGAAGATCGCCGACCGCAGCGACGACAAGTCCACCGAGATCACCTTGTCGTACCTTGAGATCTACAACGAGACTATCCGCGATCTGCTGGTCCCGGGTGGCAGTAAACAAGGTCTCATGCTACGAGAAGACTCCAACCAGGCCGTAATGGTGGCAGGTCTGACGACCCATCACCCCAGGGATGTGCAAGAGGTCATGGATATGATTGTCCAGGGCAACGAGTACCGGACGGTATCCCCAACAGCAGCGAACCAAACGTCCTCTAGGTCCCACGCCGTGCTACAGATCAACGTGGCTCAAAAAGACCGCAATGCTGCTGTCAACGAGCCGCATACCATGGCGACACTGAGCATCATTGACCTCGCCGGCAGCGAACGAGCCAGCGCAACCAAGAATCGGGGCGAACGGCTATTCGAGGGTGCCAACATCAACAAATCCTTACTCGCTCTAGGTAGCTGTATCAATGCCTTGTGCGATCCCGGGAAAAAGAACCATGTGCCATATCGCAATAGCAAGCTCACGAGACTGCTCAAATTCTCCCTCGGCGGCAACTGCAAGACGGTGATGATAGTTTGCGTCAGCCCTTCGAGCGAGCACTTCGATGAGACGCAAAATACCCTGCGATATGCCAATCGTGCCAAGAATATCCAGACGAAGGTTACTCGGAACGTATTTAACGTTAATCGCCATGTCAAGGATTTCTTGGTGAAGATCGATGAGCAACTGGCGCTGATCAACGAGCTCAAGGCCCAACAAAGGGATGCTGAGAAGGCCTCTTTTATCAAATTCAAGAAGAATATCGAAAAGAGGCAGCAGGTTGCAAGAGAGGGCATCTCGCGGATACGGACGGCATACGACAATACCTCGGCTGAGAGGCTTGAAAAGATTAACACCATGAAGAGGTTGAAAATCTTCGAGCGACGGATATGCATGCTATCCTCTTGGATTGCTGCCTTCGACACTGTCTGTGACAAGCGAGAGTATGAAGATATGCCACCAAATCTGGAAGCAATGCGCAAAACCGCGCAGGGAATCCTCGTAGAACTGGAAACTAGCCGACAACACCTCCACCATAAACTGGAATGTTCCAATTGGGAGAGGGCTATTGACTCCGCACTACAACACAGTATCGTCCAGCTCCCGACAGGCGACGGTATTGCTGATTGTGGCGAGGCAGCGAGCCTGGCGCGCGAGGCCGACTTGCTCAAGGTTCAGTTCATGCGGGAAGCTCACCATCAAGTACTAGAACAGGAGAAAGGCGTCGACGCTACGACCATTCAAGCGCTTCTGACTGCCCAATTCGAGATGCTGTCATCCATGACAGACCTCGTGGCTATGGATGAAGACAATGCTGTTGCACATGCGAGAGACAATATCAAGCGCTTGCTTGAGACGGGCTACTCTGCTGCATCTCACGTCATCAAGTCCGACGGCTCCATGATGCCCGCTGAGATGTTCCCGCCTTCGAAGCGGGGGGCGCCCAAGAGGAAAAGCAGGTCCAGCATCCATGTCAGACCGATCGCCGGACCGACCCTGACAGTTGCACCGGCCTCACCCACAAGAGAACATATACCCCCACTCAGATCCCCACGACGGCTTCGTAAGGCCGTCAACACCAAGAAGGGCGTCTCCTTCACCCCGGTCAAGAAAAAAACAATCCCAGGGCGTATCCTTCGATGGCGAGACGAGGACACCGAGGATGGCACACTTGCGGACTATGACAAGACGCCGAAGAAGTTTGACCCCAGCCCAAACACGCAAGATGTAGATGACTCACCTGACGCGACGATTCCGCCGCGGCCAGCAGTGTCACCGTACCTCAATACGCGGGAGTCGGCCCCGGGCTCGAGCCCATCACTGGCACCACCTGAGTCTACCAGCCTTTCACTGGGCAAGCCCAGCAGGTTTCAGGCAGGGTTCCTCTCCAAATCTCGACCATCCCAGACCGGTAGTTCGCCACTATTGGCGCCTCCCTCGATGCGAATAAACCTTCACGGTGCATCAGACCAAGACAGGACATCTCCACTGCAAACCCTTGACGTGGACAGAACGGGTAACCATTATTCTCCGCCACCCTCCGGATCCTTGCGGTCAAGTCCGAAACCACACAGACTCACACCGTTGGATGAAAATAGCCCTACCACTACGAATCTCGCCAACACCCCCGTCACGGCTTCCGCTTCGAACAGTGACACCGAACCGACCACGAGAACGATCGACCCGACTAAGCTCCGATCCGCTTTTGCTGTCGCCAAGAAGAGAGACCGCCTATCCTCGTTGGGGGGCACTGCGAGCTCCTTCACGAAACGGGCTTCTGGCGTCGGCACACCGAGCAGCGGCATCGACCGGCGACGTTCCTTCCACCGCGTCTCCTCCTCGTACTCCGGCCCGCTTGCCTCTGCGACCAACGGAATCTCCCGAGACCGACGACGATCCGCCGAGCGATACCGAGCAGGAACTGCAGCTTCCGAGTGTCGACGAAGTCCTCCGATCAGCTGCGCCGCGTCCCCTCCCAGTGGAGGCCGAGGAGCAGCTCGCTCCTTCACCCCTGGCCAGGCCAGGCGAATGAACCCGGGAGGCAGCACGGAAATGGAAGGGATCATCAGCTCCCAAGCCTCTGCGGCACAGACGTCAGCCACACATGCCAAGGTCGATGTTAAGGCTAGGAGGATTACCATCGGCGGGGCTGCGGGCCCACCAAGTGGAGCAGGAAGGCTGAAGCGGCAGAGCATGGTGTGGCGATAGGATCATCACAGCCAGAGAGCGTACCGTTCGCTGTCGCCTGAGAAGAGGAAGTCGGGAGGACAATCGCCGGCGAAAAAGTAATCAGGATATTGTCACCGGCGGACCAGGGTTGGATGCCTGAGCGACCCGGCCCGTTCATGTGTCAATGTTGATGTTGGTGTTTATGCAATGCATGCTAGCGAGGCTGTTTGATTTGTTGATACCGTCACGAATACATGGGCATACAAGGTCGAATGGCGTTTTTGATCGGACTTCCAGTTGTATAAATATGGCTACGGGAAGCCACTGCTTAAAACCCAGGTGGTGTGTTTCCACGATTATTGTCCGGTTGCATATCTCCTGGTGCATGTCAGGTTGCCTCACTCGCGTTGGAAGAGCCCAATGGCCCCCTGCTGCAACCTTGTATCACGTATGTATCTATATGGATAGGATGCGCGTTTTCTTTTACATATTCACAGATAATTCGACTCAATAACAGGACAGGAAAGGAAGGGGCTGGTGAGGAAGGAAGTTTTATGGTGACTACCGAGACATATCCGAGACGTACGGAATAGGGCGCCAGTCATCCATGAGCGCCGTCGCCGAACATCGGCACCATATTCGCGGCGATGCTTGACCTCATACTCCGGATCCCACTTGAACCCAGAACGCCGGAACTCGCCAAATGGCCAGAACGGGTCTGCTTGACCCCTTGAGCCTGTACGCCGGTTGATGACTGGTAAGATGGAAGACCTGGCTAGCCAGCTAGTTCAAGGTACCAGATTTTCGGGGTTTTTGGGGCAGCGGACCGCCGACGAGTCAAAACTCTTGAAGCCGTTGACGCCGTTGAAACTGTAAAACCTCTAGAGGATTCGTCATTTTCGAAGTCTCAAACGTTGATCTCCGGCTTCCATGGCCACGTGGAGTCCCCCACTGCCCCATCGTACGACAGTCTTTAAATCCTGCTGATTTGGGGCCTGTTGTTGATGATCTCTTTGGTCCTTTTGGTGGTGGAATGTGGCAGCCGCATTGCCAGTGCTGCTCACGCCGAGTCGCGGGCGTGCGGGATCGAGCACGCCATCCTATTTACATATCTCGTCAACCACACAAAAAAGGCTGTGGCGCCCAGCTTCAATCTGATAACTGCGCTTATAGATGGAGATGCCCGTCACGTCATCAAGGTCGAGACGTGCTAAGAAAGCCTCCGACTTGCGAGAACCCCACCGCGGAGGTTGACATTGTTGATATAAGATTGCCGGAGAGCCGCCTTCGTCTGAATAGTTTGGGCCGAGGAAGCAATTGGTTGAATACTGGGTAAAGCATATTTGATATCGCAGAAAACGGTCTATCACAATGGCGCCCGGAGCACTTGTACAAAAGCCCCTCGACAGCACGACGGAGAGGGTGAAGAACCACAATGCCCCTCGTGACATCTTCCCAGATGGCATCAGGACATCAGGACAGCATCCTCCAGTCTACGATGAGCTGAGGCCGTACTCTGACTTCCCCAAGGAGATCACTGGACCTACCTTGTGGCGCAGGGAGGACTATGTCAACAACCCGGAGAAATGGGTGCACCCCTTCACAGACGACGAGGTGAAGGAATTGAGTGACACAGCCGACCAGTTCATCGCGTCCGGCACGCCTTTGACTGGTATCTCCAAGGTACATTACATAGGCCCTCCCAGATATAGTCTGCTTATTTGTCAAGGCCGCAAACTAAACCCCGACAATAGGAGAACTTCCCCCTCCCCAAACTAGGCAAGGTCCTCCAGGCCCTCCGCGAGGACCTCCTCAACGGCAAGGGCTTCATCCTCTTCAAGCGGTTCCCAGCCGGCGAGTGGGGACCCCACAAGAACGCCGTGGCCTACATGGGCCTGGGCACATACCTCGGCTACTTCATCAGCCAGAACGGGCGGGGCCACGTGCTGGGCCACGTCAAGGACGTGGGCGACGACCCGACGCAGATCGACCGGGTGCGCATCTACCGCACGACGGCGCGGCAGTTCTTCCACGCCGACCCGGGCGACATCGTCGGCCTGCTGTGCGTGCACCGGGCGCAGGAGGGCGGCGAGAGCGACATCGTCAGCATCCACAACGTCTGGAACACGCTCCAGCGCGAGAACCCGGACGTGGCCGAGCTGCTGACAAAGCCCGTCTGGTACTTTGACCGCAAGGGCGAGGTCTCGGAGGGCGAGGAGGAGTGGATCCGCTCCGCCGTCTTCTTCATCGAGCCCAGGGGCAAGGGCCGCGTCTACATCAGCTGGGACCCGTACTTCGTCCGCAGCCTGACGCGCTTCAGCGACAAGGGCGTCATACCGCCCCTGAGCGAGGAGCAGAAGCGCGCCATCCAGGTCCTCGAGGACACGTGCCAGAGGCTGGCGCTGCACATGGTGCTCGAGGTGGGCGACATCCAGTTCGTGAGCAACGCGCATCTGCTGCATGCCAGGACAGAGTACAAAGGTATGCCATTCTTCTTCTCTCTTTTTGTCTCCTGTTTTCGTATATGACCGCATGCTGACTTCGGACAACAGACTTCCCTCCACCACACCCTCGCCGTCACCTCCTCCGGCTGTGGCTGGCCACCCCCGAGGATGAGGGTGGTTGGGCACTGCCTTACCATGATAGTCTGGAGAAGAAGCGTGGTGGTATCCAGGTTGATAACAGGCCGCCCAGGTGTCCCCTTGATGCCGAGTAAGCAGCGGCGGTCTGGTAATGAGAAAAGAAGCGTTGTATGAAATACAAGAATTATTTGTTTCGCAGGAGCTTTTCGAGGTCGATTAGTATGACATTCCTACGGGACAGACTCTATTTCTTTGCCCAAGGTGTACCGGGCCTACTGCAAGTGCATCTATGGATCACGTTGGTGAACTCTCATGTCCACATGCTATGCCATGGATATATTCACCAATGTCTTCTGAGGTCCTGTAATTATGTACGACAACCCTTCTCAGCAGTTCCATCAGCAATGGCTCTCGCGTTGAAGCACTTGATTATCATTGTGATAGAAAATGCTCGCGCCATGGCATGAGCCTCCCACCTGCTCTCTGATGGTTCAGTCTCGCTATGAACGCCAAATCATTTCCTTCAAATATTGTGAACGCCATAGCCTAGCCCCCGAGCCACCTGGTCCACCCGCCTTCGCTGTCTCACTGGCGAACCTCCCAAGTCGAAAGCCGTCGACACACCATTTCTGGTTATCAGACATCACTTCACCAAATATGGCACCTTGCTTTTCCATATATTCCTCCATTAAAAATTGCTTGGCAACCCTTCGAATAGTCACGCGGTGAAGTATTTGCGCAAAGTGGACGCCTTTGTCGTAAGCGGCAGCCTCCCCTGGCTTGTGGTAAATTTCCACCAACAAGCCAATTTCCGGTGGCGATTGACGCGGAAACGACCTCGATATTATGATTCCTAGTTGGCTTTGCCGCCCCATTGCTGCTTCGGCGCTACCATTGCCCGTCTCCGGAAGCAGTTGGACCCCATACCAATCATCAAAGTCGCTGTTTACCGGAAATTCGAACTTTTCAGCTCCAGCAGTCTTAACGTCCACGGTTGAGAGAACTGTTTTACGCATTTGGCCGGGGTGTTGCATGTCGTCGTCAAGGTGGAGGAGGAACCCAGGACAAGTGACGACGAGGCCGTGGTACCCCTCATCATCATATTTGAGCTCGGTCTTCTTCATCAGGAGCGACAAGGGATCTGGATGGGGAATCTCTTCGGGTTTCAAGAAGGTCTCCGGAGCCCAACCAAAACCCTGAAAGTCTTGGGAGTCCAGACGTTTGCCCGGGAGAAAGATAATGCCTGCAGGAATGCAGTGCTTATTGAATCGAACCACACTCTTCCAGAATTCTACCATCAATACATACCGATTGATAGACTTTTTGATGGCTCCGCCTTTGTTTGAGGTATTAAAGGTACCTATTCCCGCTTCGGTGATCATATCAGAACGGAATTCTGTGACTTGAATACCCAGAAGGGTCGCGAGGGCCAGTGTCTCATGAAACGGATCGCTTGTGGTCTGTCGCCAAGATTATATTTAGCCGATCGGATTCACCTGTGAATGATTATGGGGGCATGCGACTACCTACCCTCCACCTTGCAGCGCGCCAGGAATTTGCGATCTTGATCATGTCTTTCGGTGCTTCGTCGTCGTGGGATGATTCGTGGACGTTGGCATCATCGGCGATACTCCACGCCAGTTCCTTGTGAATCAAGCCAGCCATGATGGATGTGGTACTATCAGCTTGTTTCCGGATGTCCACTCTTAACTTCGAAAAGTCTTGCGACCCCAAGGACTGTTGTTCTGCGAAGGCGATGAGCAGCTCCTTGCCTAGATGCGCTTCTTGCAGTGTCCATAGCCGCCGCATCCAACCACTCGCAAGTATCATCAGCGCTGTCATGCATGGCTTATTTTGATCCATGATCGACATACTGATCAGCCCCTTGTCCAAGACTATCGTGCGATGAGATTGGTCGAATATAGTGTGGATTTGCTGTAGGGCCTTTTTCTTCCGGCGTATATCATCGTTGTGCTGAGTGGAAACGGGTAGTAGTAGGGTATCCATCCAGAATGGCATCGTATCTCCGCCGACCTTCTCCAAGAGTCTTCGAATGAGTTCGAGCTGACACCTCCATAACTTGTTGTCCTTTTCGTTACCATAGCCATCCGACCATACATGCGATATCGTCACGTACTCTGTCGTGTTGCTGCTCCCTTCGATAACGGTCAACCCGTCGATGGCTTTCCAACCAGATGTTGCTTTCGGCCCATAGTGAAATTTCACCAGCGGGAATACCCCCATATTATCATAATCCAAGATCCGAGTCACTTCTTCCATGTCTGGCCCTAGAGCTCCTGACCTTTCACACTCTGTTTGACGAGTATTGTCACACTCTGCTTCGTAATGGGCTGTAACGTAGATTTTACGACCGTTTTCCGCTTTCTCGGATTTTGCATAGCACTTGGTGATGTCACAATCCTTATGCCGTTCTTTACCCATATGTGCGAAGTTCTGGCTGTGTGAATAGTAGGCGCCTAGCAACAAGGTCGCGCTTCTGCCGAGCTGGCGTCGCAGAAGATGAATGTTCCAAGGACACCATCCAGTCTTCACCATTCTATCGAATACATATCTTGGCTGTCCCCAGCCGGGGACATCATCGCTGTGCCATCCCGATATTCCCCCAACGGTTTTTTTGATGATGTTTTCGTGGATGGCCGAAAGTGTTTCACCAAGTAGCATCAATGACAGCGCAACTTTGTCGTCCATGTGTTTCTGAGGATTCTTGTTACCTGGCCGCCACTCATACTTTTCCATCGTATTCCAGTCCTCTGCTTCAACGGAGCAGTACTCCTGTATTATCGAGCGCGCCTTTTGAAGTACGAGTCCTACCTTGATCCACTTGGAGTGATCATTGCGACCGGCAGCAACAGCCCATTCCGTCCACTCTACAAGCCTCGTCTTCAATTCATGGTTCGAGATGATCATTCTGTTTCCAGGCTTAAGCAATGACGCAATATCCAATAAGCTGCCCTTGTCGTTCCGGACCACTGTGAATATCAAACCAAAGAAAAGCCAGGCCTGAAGCAACTGACCAAGGGTCTTGAGCTGAGCTGCTGGCTGTTTGTCGAGTTGCAACCCTTCCAAGTCCCATCCCATCTTCTTAGGAAAAGTATTGAAATGATCGAATGTGAAGAGTTGTGGGTTGAGCACCGGGTCATCTAGCATATCATCCGGCACAACTCTGCACACGTTGAGCGGGTGAATCGCTTCACTATCAAGCTCTACCAATTGATCCATCATTCAGGTCTCTCCTTGATGTCCAATATGTTTGAGTTGGTGCTTTATGCGCGCGTGATGAAGTTTCCGAGAGTATAATCTGCTCGCTGTGGTGTATTGCAGATGTGTGAGCTGCGTCAGCTTCCAGGGACCTACTCGCTGAGCTTGAGATACCAGGGCTTATATCCACATTTAAGTCGGGGCCAAAGGCTTTGCCATGTTCTAGAGCCACATGAGCTAGCGACAGTACCTAAGTCGGATGCGGTGAGCAGAGTGATGGGCCCTAACATCGCACTGTGGAACAGGACGCCGAGGACTGAAGTAGGATAGACCGGATATACTGCAGTGCATGACCAGTATAACCGGGGGATTGCTATAGGTTCAGACTGCATACCTGCAGATGCAGTGAAGGTAATAGTTACGACGCCACAGTGATGAACGACATAGGCGTAAGGGCAGTCAGGAGCTGCGCTTGAGCCGTGTTTGATGCATGCCATTCAATAGTTCATTCGCTTCCGTCGAGTATAGCGGAACGCGCAGCCCATCCTAGAAAGAAACCGGACAAGCTATGTATGGTAACCATTCAGGTGTCAAGTAATAGATCCGTTCGAGTGTGTATGCCTTCCGTTCGCAAGGATACCAGAGGGCAATCTTTATCTCGGGTCCGCAATAAAACTTTTGCCCTGCCCTAGGACCCCCCCCCCTGCAAGTCCGATCTAATTAGCCTACTAGAAATCGAGTGCTTATTAGTAAAAAAGAACCTCTAAAATGATTAGTTATAGCTTATTAGCTTACCTGTACTGTGGTAGCTTCTAGTTCGGGGGGTAGGTAGGGTGGGGGGGTTGACTAGCTTTTAGCATAGAGGGTTAGGGCTAGGAAGGGGGAAGCTAGTGTGGTGGGGTGGAAGGAACTACCCGTTTATTTACGTGTTTATAAGAGAATTCCTACTATGGGAATCTCACTGGGGATCTCCTCTCCAGAACATCAAAATACCCTTAAACCTATACGAAGCATTATATACTTCACTAGCTAACATCCTTCCCACCGGAAGGCATTATTTAGCAGGTGTTTACGCCGCTCCCTAGTTCTATAACCTCCTTATAACTTAACCTAGAATACCTGGGTCGTTATATAGTCTTCCTAGAACCAGGTTTATCTGGCGACGTGTAAAGAAGGGTTAGACGGTCCCTCTAGAGGAAGGACCGTATAGCATACCGTTTCCAAATAACCTATATGGCACGCTACGGTAGGTACTTAGTAGGTACATAGGTACTTAGGTAGTGTCCAACCTGGCCATCCCAAGGTCGACGAGCCTAACATTCGAAACTACTAGTAACATGCGTGTCAGCACCCCCACCTGCCAAGCCAGCAGACACCTGTGATGTTCCTATAGTATCGTCATGCACGTTTCAGTGGTTGCAACCTCTATTTTTGCCCTCCATCCTTCGTCGAATGGCAGTCTTCGCAGACAGCAATCCTTGCATGTGGGCGGTGCTGTGGACGTTTTACTCAGCTGGCAGCACTTGGGCGATGGATACCACAACATCCCCCGATTCAACTTTTCCCAAGGTTCTTGCCTCTTTCTACTTACAGCAGTTGAATTGGAGTTTGCAACCACAACATCCACCAAGTACTGAGCATCTATAAGGCGAACTCTAGCCTTTTAAATCAACCCAGATGGCTGTACGACGGCCTTCCGAAGACAGAGGCTCGACTAGCTCGAGTCCAATACGTATCTTCTTCCAGAATGTTCGTCGTTCGGGTCTCTTCGAAGACCCGCGAACATCTTCGACAGATGGCACAATCAACAACAATGGAGAGGGTAGATACATCGAAGCCACATAGTGGGTTGGTACAACGCTTTCGCATGGATGCACAAGGCTAATCAAAACTGTATAGTTCCGTCTATGTCATTCTCGATCCCAGATCCTCGGGTTCGGATCTCGACCGTGAGCTCCATAATTGGGCAGACGCTTTTTCTCGCGACTTTCATCACAACACTATCTCGGTGAACTTCTTCAAGTATAAATTCAAGTTGTCAAGTCTGAACGATATAAAGGAGTTCCTAGAACAAAAGTCCACGGAGTTGTCCATATTACTTCAGAACGAGAGCCCGAGGACACGTGTTCGCCGGGGATCTGTCGATAGTGAGATGTTTGCTTCCTCGAAGAAAATCTCCCAGTCTTCAGGCCAAACCGTCCGTATGCCGAATTTCATCCTGGTGGGCCACTCCTTGGGGTGTTGGATAGTCCGCGATCTCATGGTTCGGTTTCGCAAAGAACCTTATATCGTCAACACCCTTGCCGCCCTATTCGTGGACGATATCGACATAACAGGTAATGCTGCTTCCGTGCTTACCCTAATTAGTCCTCGTTGGTCCCACGTCAAATCTGCCGGATCAGAACTACTTTACCGGGTTGACCATGTCTTGAACCTCTTGGTAGAAGCCCACCGTTCATTCGTGGATGCGCTGATGTTTCTCAACTCTTCTCGAAAGACCACCATTACAATCCACAACATCAGAGATAATACACAGGATTCAGATCAGATTGGCGAGGTAATCTACACATATCGTTGACAGAACATATGAATCGGCATTCTAATGGTGAAAATGGGCAGAGAGGAGACAAATCCCGGAAGCTCTGGCAATTCAGGGGCTCACCCAGAGACGTCAAGAACAAGGTGAAACAGATTGATGCTGCAGCGAAAACCATTATCCGTACACGGCAAGTCCAAGACTTTGACACACGACAAGCCCACACAGAGAGGAGCAACTTGGATTTGTTGGATGTAACCATGAGTGAGGCTTCGGCTGGAACTCCGTCATCAGTGCTTACTTCGAGAAGTGAAGAATTGCCTGCGCCGTCCAACAGCTTCGTCGCAAAACAAACCCTAGCAATCGAAGACATTGATAAGAATCAACCACCCTCAGCGAGAGATTACCTCAACCTCGCGAAAGCGTGCATAGACAGAGAAGACTTCAACCGTACAAAGGAGATACTCGAAACGAAGATACCTGATGCCTCAGATCTGACAGATAAGGACAGATACAACATCTCTCTCTACAAGACAATTACGAAGATGCATATGGGTGAATACCTGGCTGCAGCTCTTGAATTCAATCAAATCGCATACAGCTCTCCGTCCTTGAATGATTTTAATCTTGCGAGAGATTGTAGGCGTTCGAGCGGCGAATGCTGGATGCTTCATGGAGACTACAAAAGTGCAGTAACTACTCTCTCCGTATTGCTGCGCATGGAAGAGATGAAGGAGGGAATCAAGTCGGACAGCGGAACTATTCGGACACGAATAGTGCTGGCCTACGCTCATGCATATCTGGGTGAGATGGCCAAAGCTCAAGAACGGATTCGAGACGCGCGCGAGACATTCACTACATTGCTGGAAAGCAATAAAGTCCACATAGAGGCCCATGAGGGATGGAAAGACCAGGCTCGAGAAGTTTCGAAAGTCGCTGAAGGGGGCTCTCGCTCCGCGTGTCTGGACCCTTTGCATGATCAGCTCCTTCTTGCGGAAGCAGAGCTTAGTCTGCAGCGCGGTGACTATCTCACAGGGCTTCGGAAATCACAGCGGGCTCTGGAAGGTATGCAAGAGAATCTGGGCCGGAGACATATCACAACATTGAAAGCGGGCAGGCTACACGCATTTCTTTTGGCACTGAACTCGAAAATCGACGAGGCAGAAGCTCTATGTCGATGGGTCTTGGAATCGATGCAGGGTGCACTCGGACCAACTCATCCAAACACCTTGGAGACAATATCTGTGCTTGTTTTCGTACTTCGAGCCGAAGGCCGCTTCAAGGAAGCGGTGAATATTGGAAGGACTGTGAGCAAAATGATGTCGAAACTTTCCAATTCCCATCTGCGAACCCTCAACGCCAAAGCCGAGCTCGCTGCCATCAATTGTCTGGCTGGAGATTATGTTGATGCTGCTCACGAACTACTGGACACCGTCAACGCCTGCGCAAAAGAATATACTTGGTCCCATCCTAAGACATTACTTTACATCGCGGAACTCGCACATGTATGCCTCTGCTTGGGCCATACCGAGGAAGCCGAGGAATTAGCGTTACGCGTTCTTTGGCAACAAAGATATATCTACTCTCTCGATAAAGGGAGAGACGTTCAGAGGAGAGGTGAGAATACGCTCCATAGGTTCACCAGACGTACAATACCAAATGAAGCTGGAGAAAAAGCACAAAAGATCATGCCTAGCAAACTCTTCGTGGGCGAGGTGATCGATAATGAAGCTATGCCCTTTGGTAAAGCAAAGATCACGGAAAACCCGACCTCATGGCGATCTCTAACGGAGGGTGGCAACGCCATAGCGAACCAGGTTGTTCAGCCAATACTGGTAGCTGTTGGTTTTGAGATATCCCTAAGGAAAATAGTCGAACACCTCGCGCAGCTGGATAGCTCTGGTCCGAGCCAGATTGAGCGGATTGGTGAAGGATATCCGGACCTTGCGAGTATACTTGGTGGTACGGACAGCCATCCGTTCGGCGCTCGAACGGAGACGAATGTTGACGTGGACTGGCCAAGCCCCAAGAATCTAGCCGAAGAGATACGCCAGCAACACTCGAAACTGGAAGTTCACCCTTGTCTACTCGAGACATTGGAAACAATTGCTGCAATCCTCCGCCAAAAGCCCAACCCGGAATCATCACTAGGCATCTCAGTATTGGAAGTGGTCGTCAAATGGAGAGGGCATGGCTTGAGTGCACCGATATTGAGGTCCCAGTACAGTCTTGCCATCGCGCTGAGGGACCGGCAGCCACAGGAGGACCTTGTGGATGCCATTAAGAAGCTGGAAGAGGTCCTTCGAGGGCGGACTGTATTGCTTGGGGCAACTCATCCAGATACACTCACTGTTAAACGTGAACTGCTGGTCGCGATAGACACCCAAGTCCCTTTGACCGACCCAACAGCCATCCAGTGGCTAATTGACCTGGTGGACACAACCTACGGCCAGTCAAGCCATGAGACGTTGGCGAACACAAGTAAAGGCTCTACAAATATCTGGGACAAGATCCAACAAGCCGCAAGAGATATCTTGGTGTTGCAAGAAGAAATGCTAGGAGAGCTACACCCCGAGACTCTGAGAACACTTCTATGGATCTTCTTTCTCCAATCTGACCTGGAAGATGGACAATCACAAGCACACTCCACTGCAGATGTTATAGCAAAACGGCTGCGAGTCTCTACTGTCCGCAGTCAGCGGCCGTTTGAGGCAACATCGATGGAAAATAATTTGGCCTTGATTTACGAGGGATGTGGGAAAGAGGACGCGGCAGCAGAAATTCGTGCGTACCTCAGAGAGGAAAGTCCACAAGTCGATGATCAGCTTGAGGGGAGTACTGAGCAGCAGGTAAGTAAGTTGCTGGCACAATTCAGAAGCTATCAAGAAGATTTCTGGAACCCTCGTAGATGACATCAGTATGTACAAGCAACCCTGGGAATTTTTGAATCTACTTGTGAGACAGTAGCAATGAGAGATGTGTTAGTGCACTTTCATACTGTTGACGGGGCAGCGGACTGTGGCAACGGTTCAAGCCAGGAAATTACCTACTAAGTAGGTATTACAAACATGGACCTGGGGGGGGGGGGGG
>LKEB01000025.1:253322-331585 GCA_003795295.1 Cytospora leucostoma | reverse complement strand
CATCATCCGGACACGATACTAGGAATACGACTTTCATCTCAGCCATTGTGTGGTCATACTTCGTTATATTATAATCTGCCCCATTTCAAACTCGGAAGAGGGCATGATGAATTCAAGCGATAATCTTGAAAGCTGCATCTGGGAAAATCCCCTTTGAGATATTCGACCTGAGATGACAGATTTTAGTAGCGACCGTCCTAAAATGTGATATTGTAATCGAGGGAATTCAAGCTTTCAACCCTTGGCTTGCAGTGCGTAGTTACCGTATCATAACCTAAAGATTCTGTCCTGGGTCGTCGGCTCATCAATGTAAACTCGTGACTATCAAGTCAGTTCATCCCAAATTCCAGGTCCTGGTCCATTTCTATCGTCGCCCCGAACAGCGCGCCCCGAGCCCCCGGCCTTTCGACCTCTTTCCCCTTAGTCGAAGCAAAGCTGACACTTTTGGGCTTTTTGCCTTTCTTGTTGTCCCCAATCAATCTCGCTGACATTCTCGGGCTCGCTGGATCTGACGAGGAGGGAAATGCCGGGCTCATCCGTTTCTCGTCGAAAGTCGATCTCAGGTGACTCGGTGCGTCCCTGAGCCTTTCTTCGTGGATCTCATGAGCGATGCCAGCCTGGGCGGCCTGAGTATCCACGTCTTTCCCTGCTGGTATGCCTCGGAAGTTTTGTTCCTCCATCCTCTGGCTATCATATGCACTTTTATTGCCTGCCCACCAATCGTGTTCTTCCGGTCTTAGGCTCCCAGGGAAGAATTCTCTGACTAATGGCCTGACATAATCCATACTTCCCAACTCTACTGTAAGGTCCATCAGGGCATCCATAACCCGATCGCGGATGATCACTCCATCCTTTGCCACTGGACCATCTATGGTCCTGCTGATAGGTAGGTTTCGTGCACTCGGCGGTCTTTCTATAGCTGCAATGATGCCATTTTGGAACATTCCGATGCAGCCAACCAACAGAAGATACCACGTGTGGGACCTGATGGATGCTACCGTGATGAGCAGAGCAAGCCAGATCAGAGTCTGCGAGACAGATGTCAGAAGGGTAATCCAGAAGGCCAGAGGTATGCCTAGTGCTTCACGGGTTCCGTATAGTAAAAAGCCGGAGGCCGTTCTTGTGAGTGGTTTTCCAGGAGATACAACATCCAAGGGCTTGTATTTCGAGAACTTTTCCCATGGTCGTGCATTCCGAGGGGTGTCCGTGACAGCAAACTCTTCCAGGTGCAGACAACAACCTTGACCTTTGACGATCATGATGTCCTTGGAACCGTTCCCCGTCGTCAGTGCAAATATGAAGTTTGCGTGTTGGCGATTAGGGAGCTTCTCAGCCGTCCATTGAGGCAAAGCACTGTGTACCAGAGCCAGGCAGGTTCCGACGCCTGTCACCAACAACACAGTCCAGTCGCCATCGATGCCTGCTGGGATCGCCGCGACAGCCAGCTGAACAACCATCCAGAACAGACCAAACACATGCGTCCAATCATAGGAGAACTTCGTCCATACGTTCTTATTCCGCTTCGCGTCGTAGATGGTAATGCGAATACCTCTTTCACAGCGATATGCTTTGCTTATCTTGGCCTCGTGGTCTCGCATGATGCGCCCTATGACCCAGTTCTTGTTATCGCGGACATAGCCAGAGTTGAGATTGAAGACCTTCACCGCGTAGTCTGGCGGTGGCAGCAGGCGACCGTCTCCAATGACTGCTATCAGAGCCATAAAGGCATAGGCAACCCATCCGAATGAGAAGCAAACTGGCGTGAAAAGTGTTCCAGTAGATTGTGCCAATGCTGTTCGGACGACGTCCCCCCCTATGATCATGAGAACGGTCAGGACATCCGCTGGGTTCGCCCACTGATCTTTCAGCTGAGTCCATGTGCTTGGATGCATGACCTCAGTTACCGAGAGGTCAGATCAATGGAGTGAGGTTTAGTATCTATTCAAGAAGGCGTCAGACTGGAAGCTTGGATCCGGGTGGTGATCGTGTGTGAAATGCGATGAATCCCGAGGTATTTGAACCACATCGTCCTGGAGTACAACGAAGTCCAGTAGACCCATCTCGATGAGCCGCATATGCAGTACATATGTATACTGTCAGCGATTTGCTCTCTGCGTTATCATTTGGAGCTATGCCGTTTCTTGCCGCAACCACATTCAAGGAGGGCCGGGTCAACTGGTGACTGGCAATATTATCAGCCCTCTCAGGAGCTGACATCTGTCGGTGGGTGGCTACTATTTATATTGACCAAGTAAACCTCGAACGGATCAGGCAAAACCGAGCGAAACTTACACCCGGCGGCAATGAGGGGAGCACTAATTTGCTCGTACACAAGATAAGCCTGGTTTGCACTGGTCAGACGTAATACCTAGGTATTTCGGGATCTGACCATACCAGCATTTTGAGCCTCAATGGTAAGCTCTGGACTGAAGCAGGAGATCATGAGCGACATCCGATTGCGATGGATCTCCAGGATCGATACCACGCGCATCCTACTAGGGAGCGAATCATTACCATATTAAGTACCTGGGAAGTTTCCTTAAGATTAATATCATTCTTCCAGAGCAATAGTAAATCGTTGGCAAAATCAAGGTGGCACTCATATAAAAGGAGGGGTAGTGGTTCTCCAAAAGTTGTGCTTGACTTGCTTACGGCTCGGGGCTTGCCAGGCAAGCCTAGAGGAAGTTGGAAAGTGAGAATGGAAGTCCATCTCATGTAACCTAGGGTAATCCACTTTACGAGTTGCCTAATCCCCGGGAGGGAAGTTGAAACAACAATCCACAATAGGCAGAATCTGCCCTCAAGCGAACAACGGGACCAAGATGGACCACAAGGCATACCCCTCCTCCAGTGTAACTTGGACTCTGCATGCGCCCCATTTATGTTTGGCATCTCATGGGCTCCCCTAGAAGTTCGTAATACATATAGGTACCTCTCCTCATGCTGGCCATTTGCCCAAGTTGGATCCAATATTGACGGGGCGTACTGGTCAGCAGCCGTAGCACTTGAGACTGCTACGTTGGAGCCGCCCCCAACATTCAACTCAGGTGGGTTGGGCCCAAGAAACACACCTTCATACGATATCATTCCTCCCTGGGGCTAATGTTCTAGTGTTCCTAGACCGCATCTTCAGTGCATATCCCGTGGCATATATCTGGCCGGAAAAAGGGGTATAATACACCATCTATCAGTCTCGCTCAAAGTACAATCCAGCATCTATGTGCCCCTCCACCACTATACTGCTAATTTCCTCACTGAATGTACCTTCTTATGCCGCTTCAACCCACCATTCGAAGCGAAGACCCCCGGGCACTGGTCGCACCTATACTGGGCTACTGCGTCCTGTGGCGAGTACGGTCCACCCCCAGCTATCGGCTTTGGGAACAAGGCGCGTTGGTCGTCTGGTTGGTGGAACAGAGGGTGCCCATACATCTCAGGTGACGCCGTCCCAGCCGGAGACGCAGGTAGGCTCGAGGTCACGACCGTGGGCTGGCCGAGTATGGGGCCCGTTACCCTCCGGGGGAACTGTACAGGCGGGGTTATGATGCCTCCGGATGGGGGCAGTGTCAACGTCCCGAGGCTCTGACACCGTGTCAGCCCTGACGCCGCTGGCGTGAAGGATGATGGGTATGGCGTCGTTGCTGATTTATAGCCACCCCCGTCCAGCCTCTCCGCCCCTGGGTTGCTGTAGTTTGGCCAGGGATATGTCTCTGGTGGTGCAAAAGCCCTCGGCGTCGTCTCTCTCGAGGTCGCTGGGGTCACCTGACGATTGTTACCCACCGGTGGTGGGAGAGGACCCAGTGGATGGGGTAGGATGAAAGGAAGAGGTTGTGTGCGTTGGCGCAATGGGAGATGTGGACGGGTCCTGTTGCTGTCCCGTGAAGAGGTGTTGTGGTCGTTTGGCTTGCTCAACTGGCCCTGATATGCCAGGTCCATCCTGTTTTCGTCTGGCCAGCTGGTGTGTTCTGTTCCAAATACTCCATGGGGGCTCATACTCGCCAGCTGGTTTTTTTGTCCGCGGATCGCACCGAAATACAAAAGACAGGACGAGAGAGGACAGTCAAGACTGGGCCACAAAGGAATAGATGGGTTACTTGATCG
This sequence comes from Cytospora leucostoma, assembly GCA_003795295.1. NCBI lineage: Eukaryota > Fungi > Ascomycota > Sordariomycetes > Diaporthales > Cytosporaceae > Cytospora > Cytospora leucostoma. The sequence goes on along the minus strand of LKEB01000025.1, from coordinate 327,484 downwards.
ATCAGTTCTTCCGGTCCGGGTTGTCTCAGAATTTTATCGTATATGAGAGTGCCAACCAGACCTGCTCGAGTGAATCAGACGGCTTGGCTTGCCTTTATAAACCTGGCAAAGGGCTTCACCGGTCGACAATATCCATGCAAGCCAGCGGCTCTAGGAGATTGAAAACTGTGGGACTTCCAGCGTCCGAGGTGGTCGCTTTGCCGCAATTATGCAGCGCGTACGACTCACATGAGCGTAATTGGGCGCCGGGTTTACAGCGTCTTGCATCCGCGGGGTGTTTCTGCAGGCCCTCTGGGGCGACAAGTCATCGGCCCACACACACACACAACACACACACACACACACACACACACACACAGCACAATTCTACGGCTCGGACCATGAAAAAGCTGGCTGGCAGGGCATCTGTGTATCGTGGCGAGCTGACACCGGCCGCCCGAGCGGCACCAAAATGCTAGTCTGGTGAAATGGACGAGATGCCAGCCGCTATGAAACAGCCCACGAGCCGTGGCAGTTGAACGGCTGCATGTAGAGATATGCAAGGTCTTTCCGTCAAAATACCGGGGGATCAATCTCCGACGACAACCGGGTGCTGGGGAGCGATGGAGGACTGTGCGATGCCCAATATCTCGGGCAAACTGTGTCTTTCATTTCTCCATGGTCGTAGTTACGAATTCCCTTACGAAATATCTCCTAGTCGAGCTATGATTGACCCTTCCAATGTTGGCGACTGCTACCTACTTATGTAGGCCGGGGTAGTATTGTGACCTCAACGAAAACCCGGTGCAACGATCACGAGATCAAGCTCGCATGCACGCATCCCTTGACCAAACCAACGAGTGATCCGCATTGATTGCATGCAAGTAGAGTCATTCATACCAGGATTGTGATTACAGAGGTCTGTGGATACATGCCCCCTGGTCTACATGTTGCCTTCCGCTGCGATCCGCTCCCATCCGGCTCAGCCCTGGCATGATGCATCGGCAGTAAGGGAGCTATACGCCAAACTTTGTACTCTGAATAGAACAAAAGCAATTCTACATTCATGCCTCACCGAGGGGGATAGGCGTGGCGTACGACTATTGTGTCAGCTGGGATTCCTGCATCCTCGATATCGATACCTGTAACTCGGAGCGGTACAGCCGAGAGGGCCGGATAACAAGCGTGAATAGTGACCCAATATCTCAGCTTCTATATAGCTGAGAATTGGAGACTGATTGTGATACCGGATTTTCGAGCTCACTTCTCACAACCGTTGGTAAACATTTGCTTTTCGCTGAGGGGTGTATGAGAAAAGATGACCGAAGACTCCTGAGCGAGCGGTGTAAGTGTTAGCACCTCCGGCGAATTCTCGCGGAAAGACTAACATCGACATGGCGACCATCCAATGCCGTCAACAAAAGCTCGTTCACCAGTGATAGTCCCTTCCAAGGTTGTCTACTAGATGTATACCGCAGCCAGAATATTGTCTTATGAGGCAATAACAAAGCTAGGTCGTTATTTAGCCTAATTATCTATCTTAACGGTAAGTAAATTCCATGCATGCTGTTCAGTCATCGATCTAGATGCAATACACAACTGTGTGTAAGAGATATCGTGTAGCCAGGTAGGCACGTCCCCCCGAAAAAGAAGCACGACCTCGAGTATCTCCCTCGGGTTTCAGAGGACTGTTAACTACAAAACATCACAGCAAAGACAACTATTGAAGCGTACTGTACCAGAAAGCCTGTATCAAATGTTCGCACAATTTTACACTTTGTTGCGTCGACAAACGGGGTGTACTCTCAAGTGCTGTCAGTGCGCGCTAGTGCGCGCTTCTACGCGGGCTGATGGTGGTATACATTCAACCGCCGTGAGGCCGCAGGCCGGCCGGCGGGAATCGAACATCCACCTGGGCCAGCCTACGGTCTTCGCCTCCTGGGCGCATACGACGTGACTACGTACGTATCGAACGGGGGACATGGTAGATAACTACCGCGTTTTGGTGTGTGAGCTCGGCACTTTCAAATGCCCCCTCATCCCCCCCCCCAATCATCAGCCAAGCCTCAACCCCAACCCCCGAGATCATCCCTGCCCCTGACATTAATGCCGTCTCGGCATGGCACCACTTTATACAAAGGTCAGAACCGAGGATCACAACGACCCTCGACAGGTATATATAGATTGTTTTCGATTATGCTTGTCTATCAAGCATAAATTTGCCTCACGACGAGTAGTGATCCGGGAATTTCCAACTCGGAGTGGGGGCCATCTTTGGCCTCAACGGTCTCGACCCGAAAAGGCTTTTCAAGACCCAGTACGGCATAGCGCCCAGGCAGCCGCCCTCTAAGGGGAGATTGACCTCGGCGAGACTCCAGGCAAACACGAGAGAAGAGGATATAGGAAAAATCAGGTGGGTGGCTACATCCGCGATATTTAAAGGGAAGAGAGGATTGTTCTTGATAGCTTCAAAAGTCAATCCCTCCTCAACTTGCTCTTTGCCCTCCAGCAGATTAACAAAAGTCAAACCTTCCTGACGACTCCAGACCCACTAAGTGATATATATCCACCAGGGCAGCTAGCACTTGAGCCTCAGCAGCATCAGCCCAGAACAATCACCACCACCATCTCTCTCTATAGACCTCAGGCACCTGTCTCTACGAGGTTCCAACCCCAGTAGGGTTACAATCAGATCACTTATCACCACAACCACCACAACTACCACAATCAACACAGACACAATGGGCTGCTGCGGCAACAACCCAGCCTTGTTCTATCCAACACTTCCAACAGGCGGAAGCAGTCCCGGCCAGGTCGTCGAGAATGGCCGCCTGGTCCGCCGCCGTCGCAACGCCTACTACAGCACGCACCTGCAACGCGCCTCAGAGCTCATTCAGCACCCAGGTCAGATAAGATTTCGGGAGTTCTGCATCCTCCTCTGGGCCATTTACGCATCTTATACTCTCTACTTTTCGGCCCGCGACGCCTGGCAGCTGCTGGCTGTCCTGGAGATGCGCGTGATATGTGGCTGGGGGCAGACCTTCATGGGCTGTTCGCAGGTCATGTTCTGGGAGATGATGCATATGCTATACACATACCTGGCGCAGGTTGTGCCGTGGGCCATTGTGTGTGCAGGTGTGGCATTTGTGGGGGAGGAAGCAATACGAAAGCGAGCATCATGAGTCGGGTTGGTCAGCGCCGAATTGAGACAGCCGCGGCTTGGGTTCGTTGCTGGGTTAATGTGCGAGGCAACATTATATTGCCTGCAGGGAGCCGGCCCAAGAAACAATCCGCTTCCAGATAAAGTTTAGAAAGGTGATACATAAGTGTCAAAATCGTGGTCCTGGACCGCCAAGTTCGTATGCCACCAGCCTTATTATACGATGATCCCGTCGCTTGCTTCCACAAATGATAGCAAATATCAGAACACCAAGACCGCTCCAAAATTGCGGATATCTTGTGCCATCCCGGTGCGTGATGGCTTTGAGCGGTGAGTTTCCGGAGCCATGAGCTCAAATCAGCTGGAGCTCACCCAGTCAGTGACCGTGGTGGTCACCAAGATGACATGCCCATCATATCCCAATGCAGCTCCCGTAGTAGTCGTCATCTCGCCCTGGGTATTTGGTCGATAAGGCCAGTCCCAATGCCATCCCTTGCGTACCCCTGGGTCCCCTTTCAAGTCCGCTAGTTTATTCGCCACATTTTGAACCACCTCCAGGGACACCGAACTGGCAGCGGAAGGGGTCTGTGAGTATGCGGGTGACATCTGGTTTGTGGAAGTCGACATGGGTTCTGTCGCCGGCCTATGCGTCGCCAGCGCCGGGAAACGCGGGATCGTACTCGTGCCAGGACCGACAACATATGTGCTGGGTGAGAACCAGCCCTCGCCAAGTACATGAGTAACAGTAACAGTGGGAATGTCGACGTGCACGATGCTCTGGGCAGAAGCCATCGTTGTCGTTGAGATCGTGGTCATTATGGGGTGCGTCAGCGCGGGCGTCGACAGATGCACCATACCCGTCTCCTCCATACCAAAGATGCCCAGTGGTGGCAGATGATGAAGCCACGTGACAAATGGGCCAAAGATGGACGCGAAATCCGTAGCGATCTGCAAGAGGAAGTTGTCCTTGGGGTTTGCCTTGCGCCGTGGGAGGGTAACTAAGGATGCCGTCGCCGACGCAGCCAGATTGATATCCAGGGAGGGAGGTGGGGCTTTAATGAAAGATCCCAAAGTCTTCGTTCCCAACGGTCCACTGTCCTCAATGACCAAACTATCAGAGTCAAAGCCATGCATTACATCGCAGGCCGCGGAGCCAACGTCACCGACGGCTTCTTTGGCCGCAGCCTCGACTTGTCGCATGAATGCGAAGGCGAGGCCTAGAGCAGGATCTGAGCCCGGGAACAGCATCAAAAGAGAGTCGCCAGCCAGAGACAAGAATGGACTGAGAGTCGCTAGAACCTGCGTAGTATTTCGTGGTGCGATGGACGGCACGCTCATGCCGCCCAACCACGTGTTGAGTCTAGCGGCACAAGCTGCGGCACCGCCCTGAGGTGGTGGATATACGCAGGACCAAGTGATGTTGTTTATAGAAGTACCCATTGTACTGGTCTGAAGCGTACATAAGGAGTTCCCGAAGGTTAGATTGGGACTGAAGTAGGGCGTCTTCAAGTAGTTGTCAACCGACACTACCACCGTGAATTCGGTAGTGTTAAGGAGACCCTGCCTCTTTTCTAGTTTACTGGGCATGGTGGAAGGCGAGCTGATTCCACTTAAGGCGCCTAGTTGGCTATAAAAGTTGTCAATGAGCACCTGGGACAGGGAAGTGCAGTTCCCGGCAAAGAGACTCATTCCCGAGCCATCAAACACCAGTGCGTTCTGACCGGGAATTTGCAGGCCAAGCTGACCCGTGACGGGATTATCGGGAGACAGATCAAGGATGTATGGGTCACCACGAGCCAAAGCCCCGATGTACTGAGGGTTGGTGGCATTTTCTCCAAAGGCGAACAGCATAGGATCTTGCAAGCCGTATTCATCTTGCGGAGTAACAGCCACAGCAACGAGATCCATGGAATGCAACGGCGTCGGAAGCGCAAAGCAAGATGTAGGCGAACGGGGCGCGAGAATGGTCACCCCAGTCAATGACACACTATTCAGAGGGATAGCTGGATAGGTTGTGAGGGCTTGGGAAGATGTCACTAGTGAGAGGCCAGAAGGTAGAACGGTGGAGAAGACGGCTGGTGAAGATGTGCCAAAGCTGATGAGTGCAGCCGACGATGCGAGAGACATGCCCGAGCTGACGAGGCTGAGATTGACAGACAATGCGGGCGGTATGCCTTCGGTCGTGAGGGCGGACGACGGAGCCGTGGGTGCCATCATAGAGGTAATCGGCTGGATAGTAAGGCCAGTGCCTGGCGAGACTGGAACCAAGGTTGGGCTGGGCGGCGAAATGTATGTGGTGCCTGAAGAGAGCAGGGGACCGAGGCCACTGGAGAGGGAGATGGGTGAAGCGATGGTGGGAAACTCGGTCTTGGTAACGGTGGTGGTGGTAACACGAGGATTGCTCGGGAGGCTGTCCATGGGCTCTGGCCATGATGAAGGTAAGACAGAAAAGCTGGAGGATACCGGGGCAGGAGCCGACAGGGCGCTCAAAGGCGGAAAGGTGCCAACAAGTGTCGATATCGCCGATGATGGCTTGCTGATTCCAGGTGTCGAACCCCCAAGTATGGACACCACCGCAGGGGGCAATTCCGTATCGGGTTTCGCGGGCGTCGCAGGAGTCGCAGTCAGCATCGATAGCGGCTTTGTTCATCAGTCCTGGATCCCTGAAGAAAGGCCTGTTCGGTACTCACTGGACCTGATGGCATCAAGAAGGAGGATGTTGAGGACGAGGCACAGTCACAGGCTGTGAAAACCGTCTGGGTGAGATAGACAGTTTGTGTCTGAGCATCAGCAAGCCAAGCGAGGAATAGGCCCAGCACAATGATCGACGATGGCAGGCTGCTGAACAGCGCCATGGTGATTATGACGGTCAGCAGGACCATCTTGAGGGAAGGTCAATGCCTGGTGGTCAACAAACCTTGGAAACGAAGGAGCAAAAGCAAAATATAGCGAGACAAGACAACGACGTATTGGAGAAGATGAAAAAAAAAAAAGTACCACCTGCAAACGGATCTCCAGAGCATCAGATAACATGGACATCAGACATGTCGGCTGGTGCTGTTTCCAAACATCGTGACATGGTACGATGGGTTGGCGTTTCCCTCTTACCTGTTTGCTGATCCATGTCCCAAAAGCTGCTTCCATTCCAACATTGGCAAGCACCTGGGCATCCAGTGTTGAGCATCAGGAAGTGCGTCATGTCAATGCGAAGGTTTCGTAGACGAAGTTTGACTTTGGAGCGGCGCGCTGCGAATCTTTCCACGATTAGGCAAGTGCCAGAGGGAAGCCCTGGAGGAGATATTACAGGTGAGGACCGGCCACTACCTGAACTGGCAGCGTCGCCTCATCATGAACACTGAGGCCCAGCCCTGAAAGTAAACACCGGGTAGGAACGAACTGATGACACAACCACGCTGAGATGGCGGTCGTCATTTCATCGGCAGGGATGACAAGGTACAAGTGAGCTTCAGAGGGAGCGACGGCGACGAGCAGAAAAGAATAGAAGAGAGTACGATCCGACAGGTGGCTTCCACTTGCAAGCCCACCCGTTGTGCGCTTTCCCTCGCCCAGTGGGTGAAGCTGCTTAGTATTGTTGAGTTGATACCGTAGCCAATGCTCATGATCAAGGATTAATTGCACTGAAGTCGTTCTTTGCCTTTGCCGTGGAGCTAAGTGGGCAGGCACTGGGTGGGTAGCCCGATAGCCCAATCAGAAAGGGCGGCACACGCAAGTGGGTCTTGTACAGCTATCTCCACGTGACGATAGCACTACCAATTTCTGCAACCCTACGCGACACACCCAAATTTCTTGCTGCTAGTTCCGCACCTGCTCCGCTTCATCGACAGCAACATCACGAACCGAACCACGGCCATTTCTTCCCACCACAGTCGATACCCTCTCAATAACTCAAAATGGCCAAGATCTCGTGAGTCCGACCGAAATATACATCCTCGAAAATCGAATCGACGCCTGTTCCAGCGGTTTGCGGGGTGGAGAAAAGACGGAACAATCCTGAATTGGACGGAATGCGAATTCTACGACAGAGCTGCAAACTCTGTTCTAAGGGAATCAATGCCTGCGACGAACCGAACTTGACCCTCGTCAACCGACCGCAAACCGCTGAAATGGGCGACTGAAAGAGGAGGACATGAGAAGCCTATAACAAGAGGCATGTAGAGGAGTTTTGTTTGCTGACAGAGCTCTGTTTACAGCCGTGGTGCCCCCGGTGGCAAGCTCAAGATGACCCTGGGTCTCCCAGTGTACGTTCCCCGATATTCCTGGACGACGATTCGCGACGAGGCGCCTACAAACGGACTTGGGCGAGACTGGGATGAAGACTGGAGGCTGACAGTGTAACAGCGGTGCCATCATGAACTGCGCAGACAACTCCGGCGCCCGTAACCTGTACATCATCTCCGTCAAGGGTATCGGTGCTCGTCTTAACCGCCTGCCCGCTGGTGGTGTCGGTGACATGGTGTACGTATCTCCCGAATCGACAGACACGGCTCGTTCGATCCCTTGCCGAAGCATACGACTACCTCGAAGACCATTTTCCGCTCGACCAATGCGATGACCGGTACCGATGAATATTTTTGCTGACACTGCGCGCTCAATAGCATGGCCACCGTCAAGAAGGGAAAGCCCGAGCTCCGAAAGAAGGTCCACCCCGCCGTCATCGTTCGCCAGTCCAAGCCCTGGAAGCGTACCGACGGTGTCTTCCTGTACTTCGAGGACAACGCTGGTGTTGTGAGTACACCCCGATGATGAACCAATAGACCCCCATACACAAGGAGACAGGAAGCGGAGTTGCGGTGGATCTGGCAACACCATAAGTCGGAGCATACATGCTAATATCTACTCACGCAGATCGTCAACCCCAAGGGTGAGATGAAGGGCTCTGCCATCACCGGCCCCGTCGGAAAGGAGGCTGCTGAGCTTTGGCCCCGTATTGCCTCCAACTCCGGTGTTGTGATGTAAATTGGGTGATGTCGATTGTGGGAAGATTTTCGTGCTAGGACCAGCGATGAATCAAAAAACGGGTCACACACAGATGACGATCCAAAACGAGTCCGAGACCATGGAGGCTCGGCAATGAACGGGCTTTTACGGCGTGGCTGGCAAAAGAAAGCCAGGCCAGGCCTTGCATTTTTTTCGGCTGGCGTGTAACGGAGGTTCATACCGATGGCATGAAATTTACGGACAAAGGGAAAACGTCAATCCAAGAGTCTCAGTACTTGTGTGAGGTGTGACCTGAATGGCTGCGTTTCGAAGGGTCGATCTGTGAGGAAATCATGGACCTAGGGGCGTCTCTACCTGCCGATATTCGAAACAAATCCGATCGCTGCGTCAAATCCCCAGGCTGAACATAGCACGCACCTCTCGTCGGTTCGATCGCGGACCTCCCCAGATGTATTGGTCAGTTGTCTACTCCAGACGCGATTCAGTCGTTCGCTTGTGATGGAGAGCCAGGGCATTCTCCGGTGGGTGACGTCCCGTGAATCACGATGTTTCGTCACCCGCGCGCCTTGATGAGTGTGATTAGATGAACAGCAGATGGTCCTATCCATTCTCGAACTTCCTAGCTTGAGGCGAGCTTGCTGGTGGTCCCGGTCCTGTAGGTGCTTTATGTAGATCCGTAGCTATACCCTGAGCTTGCGTTACTGTTGTACGCGGTTGGATTCTGCAGTTGCTCGACGCCAAGACAAGGCTGCAGCCTCGTCCAACGTCATTCCTTGCTGTCAGTCGCTCGCTTCCCCAACATCGCGGCATGACCAAGAAACACTGTTACGGCATCATACTACACATAGTCTTGTCATATATGTCCACCTCTAAGTTGCCAACAAGGGTTTGTTCTTGTGTTCAATGCCACAAAATAGGAGTCCGTGGCCTGGCCTGGTTGGCTCCCCGTCACCGTTCAGAATTAAATTGGGCCCAAGCGGAAGCCTTCTTGTGCGTCGCCTGGAGAATTTGATTACTATGTACACATCTTCTCCACCGGGCTAAAACGTTGCCAAGTCCAGGGCCCGCGTATCGGCTTCATTGTCCATTGTCACTCTTTTGGGCGATGCATGCCAGTTCAAACTTCAGTGCTACAGTCTGCAACTCCGGTGGAGGTCGGCCGCAAAATATCTGGGTCTGGGAACTACACGCGGTTTCCCGAGAGTCGAAATGCATTTCCTCATGTTCCCCCACTCTCCGCGTGACGGAATTTCAGTCCCTTGTGTTCTATCATATAACAGTTCGTTAAGGGAAGCTGATAGCCCCTTTGGTATTGCAAGGTGATGGATTTCGAGCAAAGGAGTTGTGGTCCAGCTCGACAGTGGTCAACTTGTCCATACTCTAATAAACATGCACACAGTTTGGCCAGGGCTGATGACCGAGGGAGTTCGGACATTAACAAGATGGATGTAATTCCTGCGTGGAGAAGTCTCCAAACCTTCGTCCTTATTGATTAAGACACTGATCATATCAATTGTCTTCATTGCTCGGGCTGCGAACGTGAAAGTCCTTACATGTACCCTAAGGTAGGCTCCAGAGTCCGGAGTAACAGCGTAAGCAGAAATGCCAATATTTACAGCATACTTCGGAATACCTCACAGTAAGCTCGGGTCTTACTCTCCCTATATCATTTGAAAGAAAAATATTCAAATTTCAGGAATCGATACACCAATTTCAACATCACACTCAAAAATCGTTGATTTTGGATGACATATATGAGTAGAGGATGGGAGTACTCGAACGTACAACGATGCTGTGCCGCTTTGATACCCTTTTCATTACTTTCTAGTATTGTTCCTAGGTAGCGCATTTGATCATCTCCATACATATGGAGAGTGCAAGACCAGAGGGCTCGACTGGGAATAGTATTATGATGGTGACAGAACTTTGCTGTCCTCCTAGACGTCCGGCACTCCCGTGGCCTCAAATTCAGATGCCATAACTACTGTGTTGACCTGGCGAGCTACTACGAAAGCATATACGAGGCCACCAATACGACATAGTAGAAGTATCCATAGCGATAGATCGGATGACCATCAAACTGGCTGTGGTAATCATCGGCACACAGCCGCAAACGGCAAACACAATATTCTTCCCGGCTGGTCCATCTCCTGAGGCCCAAAACACGGCTGACATCTATAGATTGGAGCAGTTACCTCAGATAATGTGATTATGTACTTACGTACCTAGATCTGTGGTCCAGGTGCGTTACCGTTGCATTACTTATGATGGGAATCGTAAGAAGTACGAATGCCCACGATGATTTCGCATCGATATAAAATTAGTAAGGAAAAGCTCAATCGCAAACAAGCCCAGATATATTAATTGAAACAGAAAGTGGAGCGAAAGAGAATTTCTAAGAAGCCTCGCGCAAGCCACTTCTTGTCAACCTCCAATTGGGCGTGAGGAGGAAGTTGACCATGATTATATCGGTAATAACCCGTGGTCCAGATGTCCTGACAGAAGTCTGTGACTACATAATGTAGTAAATACCGATGCTAAGTTCCACGGACGAACACCAAACACGGACTCATATCCTCGTTCAAATTAGTAGGACAGGCATCAATATCACTGCCCAGGCCTCACCGGATACAAAGACAGAGTGGTGCTCAACTCAACACAAAATAGAATTGTCCGTGTACGGTGACCAGTGACCGGGAACCAACTTTCCCAGCCCCCTGATGCGATGCAATGCCATATTCCATCCGTCGCTATGCAACCCCCATAACAACGGGGGGGTTTTTCAAACAATATGGAAGTAGTATAGAACGAAACAAGAAACAGTGGAAAAAACTCAGGCATCCCCCCTTCCCCAATCCTTCGTATATGCACGCCAACCCCATCTTTTCCCTGTAGATATATATAAAAGTCCGAAGCCACTGCTTCCTTGTCTCACTTCGCTTGTTGCCCACTCCGTCTACATACCCTCTCCTCCTCAGTTCTGTGGGCCCCAGCCAGGAGCTGGCCCACCGTTCCTCTCGTCCAGGACACCACCGTTGCCGTAAGGCTGCTGCTGCCCGTACCCGTTCGCAAAGGGCATGTGCTGGTGAGGGGCCCCATCAGGGAAGTAGCCATGGGCCTGTGCCTGCGCCTGGGCTTGAGCATGAGCCTGCGCCTGCGCCTGCGCCTGAGCATGGGCCTGGATCTGGGCCTGCTGCTGGTGCTGCTGGTGCTGGTGCTGCCTCTCCTCATGGATAGCCATCGTCCTCGGCGAAGCAACCCTCATCCCAGGGACTGGCATGGGCGCATACTCTGCACCCCCGCCGAGCTGCAACGGCTCGCCGTAGTCACGGGCGGAGGCGTGCTGGGGTAGCATGGGTGGTGGGCTAGGCTGTGCGGCGGCACCGGCACCGGCACCGGGTGCGGCGGCGGCAGGAGGCGGCAGGATGGATGACCCCGTGGTGGGGCCGGGGGTCTGGCTCTGGCTCTGGGACTCGGGCTGTGGCGTGTTGGGCGTCGAGGTCTGCCCGCCGCCCACCTTGTCCTCGGACTGTTTCTGCTTCTTGCGCGCGAGTGTCTCCTTGCGCTTGTTGACTGCTTGACGCATTGATCCATTGGCCCAGCGAGCTGTTTGATAACCGCAATGTCAGTGGGCTGTAGATTGCCATTCCAATTCTGGAGTCTGGTTGTGGAGGTGTTGGGGAGGGTTGCGCTTACCTTTCATACTAGCACTCATCTTCTCGCTCTTGGTCATGCTCGCGTAGTCCTTCTCGCTCAGGCCCTCCTCGCCCTGCGCGGCACCATTAGACGAAGCGGCAGAAGACGGCGCGGGGGTGGCGCGTCCTGACCCGGGCGCCTTGGACGTGTCGCGGCTGGTGTTCGGCGGGAGAGATCCTGGACCCATGGGCGCCATCGGGGGCCCGTTCGTCATTATGGGTGGCATAGACATGGTTCCGGGCGAGGCATGCACGGAGAAGTTGAACTGTCCAGGCCCGGCGCCGGGCATTGAGTGCTGAGGTGGCATGGGTCCGCCGCCACCACCGTAGGGGTGTGGTTCATAGCCAGCGTGTCCGTGGAAAGGCGCTGGTGGCTGGAGAGGCGCTAGTGGGGCTTGATGTCCGGCAGGAGGGGGATACGTCTGTGTAGTAGCAGGTGATGGTCCAATGGGTTGGGGTGTCGCATTCTGGCCTCGTCTGTTAACCAATCTGATCCTGACAGTATTCTTCCTGGGAGACTGGGGAGGTTGGGGAGGAGGCTCGACGGGATTGTTGCTGTGAGGAGCGGAAAAGGGATTGGCACCAACCGGGTGTGGCGGAAGTGGTGCTGTGGGTCCAGATCGCACGGGAGCCGGGGCAATGAGCGGGCCTGGACCGCCTCCCGTCAGGTTGATGAAGGGGTTGTTGGGCAACGCGAGCACGGAACCTGGCTGGGGTTGGTGTTGTTGCTGGCGTGGGTATCCATGGTTAGGCGGGGGACCGTAAGGACTGCCCTCATAGTGACCTTGTACAAAGTTGGCCGGCACTGAGGTCGGCACTGGTTCCTGTTCCTTCTTAGGCTTTCGGCCTCTCTTTGGCCTGGACTCGGCGATTACCTCCTTGATAGGGTCCGCCATCTCGGAGTAGTTCTTCCTCGGCCGATTGCGAAAGGAATAGCTACTATGCATCGAGCTGGTCGAGGATGATGTGGATGGCCGGAAATCCTCTGCTGTAGGCGTTATCGTGTCATCGTTTGTCGGCACACTGCTTGCAGCGCTGTAAAATGCAATGGGTGGTATCTCGGCTTTGGGACCTGTGCCAGACTTCCGGTTGCGCTGCCTCTTGGAGGCAGGCGCAGGGAAATCACCTCCATGTAGATGGTTGTCAAAGCCAGGCTGAGGCTGTTGATGGGGGTCTTCGACTGATGCGGTGGGAACATCTTCAGGCAGGGCCTCCGCGGCGGCAGCCGCACCTCGACGTCGCTTCCGCGTCTTGGGCTGCTTGACTTCGTCGGCATCATTCATATCCCTATCTCTGCTTACCATGTCGGTAGCGGCAGCCTCCTGAGCAGCCCTTTCAGCCGCTTCCCTCTCAGCAGCGGCAGGCGCCTCGGCCTCGCGTGCGGCCTTTGCGCCGGGTTTTGGACCCCGTCTCTTCTTGACAGGCTGCTCTGGAACAGGCGCTTCGCGTATTTCGGGTTGAGTGTTGTTGTCACCAGCCGTTGGGCCTTCGTTGTCGCTGTCGACGTTCTCGGCATCCATGTTCTTTTTGCGGCGGCGAGTCTGCTTTGGCTTCACAGGCTCCACAGGCGTGGCAGCTCTGCTGGGGTCCTTGCTTTCATCAGATAGAATGCGTGGCTTGCGGGTCCGCTTTCCTGTAATAATGCCTGCTGGCTCGTCAACAGCCGCATCAGCTGCCCGCTGGCTGGGTTTAGGCCTGTTGCGGAGTCGGTTGTTCTGCAAGCCATCTCGTTGACCGATAGGGTCTTGCTTTGAGATCATGCTCGGGCGTGGATCCCATTCGAAGCCCCAGGCTTGCGCGGCAATCTGATCCTGGTTCCTCTCATAGACTTCGGGGTTGCTTCCCGGGAATTTGAGCTTGTTCTCTTCGACGCGGTTAGCACGGAGGCCCTTGACTTCGAAATCTCTCTTTTCGATCGAGATGGCACCATTTGTCTTGGCCATGTCTCTGGCTTCGCGGGCCATGAGAGAAACGTCATGCGCCCGCCGGCGGACGGCGTTGTCTTCGTCTTCAGTGATAAGCTTTTGCCTTTTCCACTCATGTTGCCAGGCATCCAGAGCGGTGGCGGATGCTTCCAGCACATTGAAAAGATCCTCATCGGCCATCTCCTTGTAGTCCTCGAGAGCATTGATAAAGTCAGTCGGCGACCTAATGCGCGGGTAGCTGTACTGATTCCGGACTTTTGGCTTTCGAATTGGGGCGATGGTCGGCTCTGGTGAAGGGTTCCTGCTAGCAGCAGCCGATTCAAGAGCCGGTGTCGGAAGGTCTGATAAACCCGCAGGAGTAGGTGCATTGGTCTCTGCTTCTCCATCGGGCTGAAGATGAGCCTGATCCTGACTGCCGGAATCCCTTTCGGGTGCCAAAGAGCCGCCATCGTCGGCCAGATCAGCAGGAGCCTCTGAGTTTTGAAGTGTCGGTGTTTCCAACGGAGTGGCGAAGCCGGAGTCTTGAGAATTCTCAGGATAAGTTTCGCGAGCTTGCAAGTATGGTGTGAGAAAAGAATAATCCTTGGGAGCTCGAGCTCGGATCGGGCGAGGCTGTTGAATAGTCTGGGCCGTGGCATTGGCTCGACGTTGGCGAGGCGGTTGTGGCTCCTCCTCAATGCTCTGCCGGATCTTTGGTGGCCTTCCAGGCCTTCTCTTCTTCGGAGTTTCGGGACTCTGCGATGCTAGGACCGCAGAAGCTCCTTCGCCAGTCTGGGTATTGTCAGCCTTTTTGCTTATGGATTTGGTCCTCTCTGTCTCTTTGGCTTTTTGCGAGGGTTCTTCATCAGCTATTATTGGTTTTTCGGGTAAGCGGCCCGAGCGTCTCTGTGAGTGGTTTGAGGTTAGCAACTGCAATTGGTGCATGACAAAAACAAAGGTATTGATGTTGAGCATACTCGAGTACCAGGAATAGCCTTGGGTACCTCCTGGGCACCGTTCGACTCTGCTTGATGAGACTCGGACGCCGTATGCTCCTGAGGGCCGGATTGTGACACTCTGCGGCGTCGGTCGGTGGACTGCTCTTCAGCAACTGAAGAGATGGTATCCCTCAATTGTGTTGCAAGCGCCGAAGTTATGACTGGCCTATCCGGCGGCATGTCCACGGTAGCATCCGAGTCAACCGTCTCTTGGGAGCTAGGCTGGTCTTCAATTTGCGAAGACTCCGGAAGGGAATCAGTAACCATGCTAGACTGAAACACATCAGGCGCCCGATCTTGAGCAGACTGAGTAGCAAGTTGAGCAACCTGAGAAACCGGGGAAGACTCCTTGGAAAACTGCTGCCCCAGTTCTGTCTGAGCGGGGTTGTCTTTTCTCCCAACAAGGTCTGCATGGGCAGAGTCCGTAATGGCCGAATCAGACAGATGATTGATATGCGGTGACTGGGGATTCTTCAAGGCCGATTGAGTCGAGTTTTGCTTGTCGCTAGCAGTAGTCACAACGCCGCTTTCCGTATGCATGGCTGTTGGTGACGCAACTTGGTTATCCGTGTAAGAAGCTTGCTGAGCATGATTATATTTTGACGGCGATGGGCCAGCAACACTGTTGGCCGTCTCGGAGCGCTGACTGCTCGACGAGCCAGTGAATTGCATAGAGAGCGGCGCGCCAACCTCAATGGTGTCCTTCAGCTCGCTATCAGATGGATGCTGATGGGGCGACTCCGTTGGCAGCTTAGTAGTGGTGGATGTGGACTTCCTCTGTTGAAATTTCCGACGTTGCGGCTTCGGAGAGACAGTCCTCTGCTTGTCGGCCCTGGGACGCTTGGTAGAGGGATTAATTGATGATTGGCCCTCGTCCTCCTCTTCATCTTCCTCCTCGCCCCCATACTTGGGGTCGATGGTAGGCCGACGTTTGCGCGCGCTGCGAACCCCGGAGACGGTGATCTCAGTCTGGTCCTCAGAGAGCTCCTTGATGGGTGGTTGGTCTTCCTCATTGTCATCATTCATCTGGGCGTAGTCAATGCGTGCCCGTTTGCGTAGCGAGTGGCCACCCTTGACCTTGGCGTCATCGTGGGCGGCAGTGCTGTCTGGGGGATATTCCAGAGTGCGGGCCCGCTTGCGGCCGGGAGTACTGCGGGGATTTTGAGGTGTGGAAAAGGTGAAGGAGTGAGTGAGAGACTGCTTTGGGGCTTTCTCAGGGCGAGAAGCCGCACGATTGTGATTCAATCCCATGGCAGAGGTTGTCGTAGATCCAGTATCTGCCGGAGGAGCAGGAGTGATGTGAGGATGAGCCGGGGTGGTGTTGTTGATAGCCCTCACGCGACCTCGGCTGGACGGCGGACTATGCGGTTGATTGCCGGGGCGAGGGTCACCAAAATTGATAACATCGGTAAGTGAGTGAGTGGAGTCATGGTAGTGATGGTGATTCCCAGATGAGGAGGAAGGTCGGCCTGCTCTTGTTGAACCCCGAGGTCTGCCGGGTCCTCTCTTGGTACCGCGCTGCTGATGCTGAAGCTGATGCTGATGCTGATGCTGAGACTGAGACTCCATCCTGCAGCCAATCAGAGCCCCCCGCGCTCCAGCAATAATATCAGGACAGAACAGGACAGAACACACTTGCTGTACAGAGCCGATGGTCAGTGCCCATTCAGACGGTCACCATACATAGTTGATAGATAGATTGGGTGATTGGTTGGTCGACGACAGGGCAGATTAAGCTGGACAGCGGTGTGTGTCTGTCTCTCTCTCTCTCTCTCTGTGTGTGTGTGTAAGTTGGGGAAGAGGCGGAGGTACTTCCAGGTCAGGTGAGTGAGGTAAGAGCAGGCTATGTGTGCGCGAATGTGGTATGGGTGTATGTATGTGTATGTGCGTGTGTATGTATATGAGTGTATGTGTATGTGTGTGTGTATAGTGATAGTGTAGTGTGTGGTTAGTAGTATCTTGATATTTACGTGTCAGATGAAAATAGAAACTGAGGTAGGTTTTTTGATGAGGATGGATGGATGACATGACATGGAGGCTTCCAAGGCTGGCTTGGTACTTCGTACAGTGGCCGCCACCTTCTGCTCAGTGCAAGTAAGGAATTAAGGCACACCAGGCACACCACGCACCGCGGTATCATTGATCAATCACCCCTTAAAACTCTTGGGGAGCCCCGTCAAAGGGGTCAGCGTACGCACCTCAGTAAATCCAGGGAATACAATCAGAGCAATCTCGATGTAAACACGAACAGAATGCCGTGTTTTTTGGACAGTCGTCAATAGCAAAAGGGGTCAATATCAGAATGCGGAACGGGCGAGTTGTTGGAGTTGTTGCTGCGGCTTTGCGGGCTGGTGCTGATGGCTGCTGATGAAAGACGCTATTTCGATTTTTTGGGAGGTTCCACGCACTGACCGGGGTCAATCAATCGTTGTCAGTCAGTCAGTCCAGTCAGTCACCCCGTAAGGTACTGCCGTACAGTCAGTGCCGTGCCGGATCGGTATCCAGTAGCCGCCCTCCAGGGCTGTCATGACACCGGACACCCAACTCCACCGCAGGCGCACTAACACACACTGACACAGTTTGATAAAACTTGACATCTGTACCATACAGTAGATACAGCCACTGGAGTTAAGTTCTCCTGGGATTTCTGCACCGGGTTTCTGTGGCTCCCTCTGCCAATCCAATTCCAAATCCAAACAAGCCGGGCTCCGGACGCTCGGGCCACACAGCCAAAAGGGGTTACAATATATACCCACTACCTACCTAGGTACGGTCCCTAAGGTAGGTATATACCTACCTGCATCTAACTAGTATAGGTTTTGGGACGATGTCTAGATACTGTACAGATTACCTACATATATTGTAGGTAAGAAGAACCCGTAGGTGCGTATTTTACAAACCGGCAACAGTAAGGGGATTTTCTAGGTACTCACCTATGTAGATACTTTCCGGTTTTCCGCTGTCTTGTCCGCCTACGGTTGTATTGAGAGGGATTTCTAGCCAATCGTTGTTTACCGTTCGTCTTAGTCCCGAGCTAGCCGGTTTTGTACAAGACCTGTCCGCTTCTCTGACAGCTCCAACCATACATGGTACAGAGAGTATGTACCTGGGTACGTGGGATAGACCGAATCTGCCCCTGCAGCTGCCCGGGTACTGTAAAGTATTCAGTACTTGGCACCTGCTTGCCTAACTGACTGACGTATTGCGGGTGGAACGTGCATGCGTGCGGTGCGCGTGTGTGGGCGTGCCACATTCGATATCGAAGCTCAACCAACCAATACATCGTCCATCAAATACCATACGCGCATCCGCATCTTCAGCGATAGCATCAATTCTCAAAGCAGAGCAGACGCGCGAAACACCTTACAGTCACCGCATAGCATTGTCCTGGACATCGGCATTCAATTCTGTTTGATCACGGCCACTGGAAACTCCTTACTTCGCCCTGGTCCTCCACTGCCCTTTTCAGTATCAGACAACAGCTACTACTACAACTACTACAACAGTAACAACAACAAGCCCACAACAATGGCAAGCAAGCGCGGGTCCAAGGCAAATGCCGCCGACGAGATCGATGAGCTTTTCGAGGGCATCGGCGATGACGCCGCTGCTACGAAGAAGCCGACGACAACAGCAAAGACCTCAGGCAGCGCGAAGCCCAAGCCAGGCCACGACCCCCTGGCCGAGCTTGCAGAGCTGGAGAACGAGCTCGGGGAGAAGGCGCCATCGCGGCCACACACCCCGCGCCTGAGGGAGACTGCGAAGCCGGCCAAGCGAACGGGGACACCCACCACAGACAACACTGCCCGCGCCTCGATCGACGCACCCAAGCCCAACCTACCACGACAATCCGGCGAGAGCACTCGATCCTTCCACGCAAGCTTCACTCCTAGCGCTACGTCCTCCGAGCTGCAGGATACGGAGAAGACAAAGGGCACCGTCGAGCAGCAACAAACTACAGCTGCAGCTTCGTCAGGTGGCGGCTGGTGGGGCGGGATCCTCTCGACTGCCACGGCGGCTATGAAACAAGCTGAGGCGGCCGTGAAGGAGATTCAGCAGAATGAGGAGGCTAAGAAATGGGCGGAGCAGGTGCGAGGGAATGTTGGAGCTCTCAGGGGCTTGGGTAAGTCAGCCAGAATTTCTTGCGTCTCACATTTGTCAACACCATACTCGGAGCGTTTTCTTTTGCCTATTGGGGAAAAAGGTGGCGGAGGCGTGCGTCTCATGCCTTCATGGCTGAGAGTCTAACAAGGCGGTGGAGCTTACATGAAGTATCGTGACGGTCCGCCCAACGAATGGGTCGCCAGCACTCATCTGCCAAGTTGTCGGCTATCTGCATGTGGACCTGACGCAAGTGGTCATGGTCTGGATGCATGGGCTCAGGTCGCAGAGTGCCACAGTGGGTGGCTTGAAACTCCTGAAATCGCCACTCAACGACCGAGCCAGTCCTCGCTGAGCCCAGTGGCCAGATCAAGTCACGAGATCCATATCGTAGAAGGATGCGATAGCGGCATCTCTTGAAAGTCGCATCAACATATGGGCTTCAAAGCGATCTCAATAGTCAAAGAATCTAGCTACAGCAGGTTATGTTCAAGCGAGCCTAGAGCCTCAGTGAGGCCAGTGCCCGCAAAGCAATTCTGCGCTCTGCTCTTAGGAGAGATAATGTGTCCACGTTATACAGGCCCAGTACTTTCGATCAATCATGGCTAACCTGAACGTCCAGGTGATGGTCTCGCTCATAGAGCCCTTCCGACGTTGACAAATATCATGAACACTCTCGCACCGCCAATCTCGCAGCACGAGCGTCTCCTCATCCACATCACTCACGACCTCGTTGGCTACCCATCACTCGACCCACTTATATACGGCGTTTTCAGCCGCGTTATGGCACAGGTTGAGGGCGGAGACCTTATGGTGGTTCAACGCGGCCACGAGAATACGATTAAGTCACCATCGAGCGATAACAATGGCTTCTTCTCAGGCGGGAACAGCACATATGGCTGGCGCGACGGACCGTGGTGGCGCGACGTCGGCTCGCACCGCGAGCTCGGTCTGATCAAGGGTCTGACCGAAGGCACAAAGCTCTGCCGCGCCAGTGCCGAGGGTTATAGCACTGAGTATTTCGCATCCTCCGGCGGCGTCGAGGCGGCCAGGGCACGCGCTATTGAGCCTGTCAGCGAGAGCAACCCGGTCCGCAGCTCCGACCTGTTCCTCGCCGTGCAGGCAATCGTCACGGACGAGGACAAGGAGCTCTTCGCTGGTACGGCATCCTCCGAGAAGGACAAGGAATCTTCTACTGTGCTCGAGGAGGATAGCAACGACGAGCTCGTCTGCTTCGCGGTCTTCATCCTTGACCCGGTCCACGACATCCAGTACAGTGCAGTCAGCCAGGCTGTTCCTGCCCGGTGGGTCCGCTGGCTGGACGCACCGAGCCCGTTGACGCCTGCGAGCAGTAACGATGGTAACGAGGTCGAAAATGTGCCAGAGGAGATCCGGGACATTGTTGAGAGTGGTGGTGTTGACCCCCGCGAGTGGGTGGCCGAGTGGATCGAGGAGGTCCTTACCCTGGCCACTGGCGTGGTGGCCCAGAGGTATGTCGCTAGGCGAATGGGTGTTGGCGAGGGTGGCATTGGCAAGGGAAAGAGGAGGTTGGAAGACGTTGTGGCTGAGGGCGGTGGTGAGGCTGCCAGGGCTGGTGTCATCTAATCCTGACCTAGTTGCTTCTTATGTTGGGGACGGTTGGTGGTTTCGCTTCGGGCTGACAGGGTCAGCCTGCATGACTACTCATGATACCATGTCACGGTGGCTGGGCCAACATGATGCTCGTCGTGCTTTCTCTATTCTTTGACATATGGGCGTCTGGAAATGGGAGACAGAATGGAACGAGCACAACTGTTCATTCCTTATTGACATTCACAACTTTTACAATATTCGGACTCAGAAATAAACGGCACTACGACCTATATCACCGAACAGACGTCCCAAAGTTGATGCCTCTGCTGTCCAGGCAGCCCTAACCATCGTCTCGGTACTGCTGGGGAAGACAAGGCATGGGGGTCGAGCCGTTGGATCTGGCAAGGGAGTGATCGTCATTGACAAGGTTCTCCGCGCTTCCCCCGCGCAGATCGCCGGGTACAGACAGTGATTCCGTCTATACTTTTGTGTCTCCCCGCATTTTCAGAGCGCCCACCGGAATCCTTTGCTTACCTGGTCTCCGTTTTGTCTGCTACCCCTGGTATTCCTGGCATCAATCATTCCAGGATGTGCCCTCAACTATGTCTCGAAGGAATGCCATCTTAGCCGCCCGAATGGCGTTGCATGCCGTGTCTGTCGGCCTCGCCTGGCCCGACTACCCACAAAAAGAGTCGTATCCCCCCAACGACAACCGACCCCATGTCAATGATGCGTCTGGGGGAGGATCACGGGACGCGTCCTTCTTGGAACGACCCATGATCCCGGGCCACTGCATGCAGGATAATGGCCACACTGGATCCTCTTGAACATACAGACGTAAATGCTTACCGGTTGTGCAACGGACAGATCGACAGGAACATGCTAGTTGACCCCTCACGCACTTTATATACCCATACCCTGGTGATTATGGGCTCTTTGTGGTCATGATCCCGTGCTGCAGCTGTGCAGGTGTCTGCTCTCCTGGACGGCCCGAAACATAAGAACAACGCTCTCCTCCCGAGTTCGGAGGCATGTCAGAGAAGCTTTTGTGCTTCTTGTTCACTCCAATTGGCATTAGTACAACAGCCAACTTGTAACCTTGTCAAAATGTTGAACTCTGTCTTGGTGTTACTCTGCTCCGCGGTGTTTGCCAATGCCCAGACAGCAACAACTTCTGGGCCCCTAACTTCCTACACCCTCACAGCAGACAACATCACTGCAGTCTTTATCCCCTACGGTGCAAGGCTTACACACCTCCTCGTACCTGACCGGGATGGCGTATATCAAGATGTAGTGGCAGGCTACGACAACACGCACCAGTATCCCATTGACACGGCGACTAACCACACGAACTTCGGCCCTGTGGTCGGCCGTTATGCCAATCGAATCAAGAATGGCACATTCACGATCGACGGCGTGACCTCAGAGATCCCCGAGAATGAGAACGGTGGGCATGACACGCTTCACGGTGGCACTGTTGGATATGACCAGCGCAACTGGACAGTGACATCGTACACGAACGAGTCTGTCACGTTCACGCTCCTTGACGATGCATTCGATGGATTCCCCGGTACAGTCCTCACACACGCGACATACACCGTCAGCAACACCATCAAGGGCTCTGCCTGGGGCACCATCCACCCGCGGCTGACCCTGAAGACGACCTCGCTGGCGCTCGACAAGCCGACGCCCATCATGCTGGCGAACCACATCTACTGGAACCTCAACGCCTTCAAGGAGGAGACCATCCTCAACGACACGACGCTCTGGCTGCCCTACTCGCAGCGGTACGTCGGCGTCGACAACATCCTGGTCCCCAACGGCACCATCGAGACGGTGGCAACCCACCCGCCGCTCGACTTCACCGCGCCCAAGCTCGTGGGCAAGGACATCGACGCAGCGGTGAACTACTGCGGCAACGGGTGCACGGGCTACGACAACGCCTTCATCCTCGACCGGCCCTACGGCACGGGCGCCACGGCGTCCAACTTCCCGGTGCTGTCCCTGTGGTCCGGCACCACGGGCATCAGGCTGGACGTGTCGACGGACCAGCAGGGCCTGCAGATCTACAGCTGCAACGGGCAGAACGGCACGATCCCCGTCAAGGAGAGCCAGGTCGCGCGGAACGTGAACGCCACGGGCGGGGGTGCCAAGTATGTGAACAAGTACGGGTGTCTGGTTATTGAGACGCAGGGGTGGATCGACGCGGTGAATAACCCGGAGTGGGGGTTGACGACGGATTATTGGTATTATGATCCTAGTACGCGGCCGAGTGTTATGTATGCTACTTATGACTTTACGACCTTCTAGGTGGGTGGTTGGTTACGTTGGTGGAAATTGCATGGTACTTGAGTGCTATATATCTAAGGTCAACGCGTGGGACCTGGGCAGACTCTAATAACAAATGCTGATCGTTACACAAACCAATGGGAAAGTGATGAGTTCCCGGTCCTAAGCATGCTGAAGCATAGAGACCACGAGAGGAATTAATATCTTAATCATACGTGTAAGAGGACTTCCTTGTACTGTAATATGTTGCGTGCGAGGCATGAGTGAGCGGGAGTAGCGGATTCCGGTATATCGGGTCTTCTGTATGGAGCTGGCCGGGCGAAGTTCGTGCCTATAGGGCTGAGACAACACTTTTGATTTTGAAACATCCTTACATTCACTATACTATAAGGAGGAATTGCTATTGGAGCGATTCAAAATCAGTTAGCCCGTTGCTATGCTTCAAATTCCTTGAGGTGGAGGTAAAACCTACTGAACAGTACATACATAGGTACACATTGTTATTCTAGATATTCCGTTTCGTCAGTAGATACCTAGGTATTTACCTATGGTGGATAGGGTTAGGGGTCCGGCGATATCACCGTATCACCGTATGGTACACAAGTACCTAGGTACTTAAGTAGTCAGTCTCGTCAGAGCACATATATGCAGTCAGCATCTATTCCCCCTCTTTCATATTCACCGCATTCAGGTACATTGGCATAACCTGGCCCAAACAACTCTATACTACAAAGATAAGAATAGGATGACTGGAGGAGACGAAAGAACCGTCCTCGTGACGGGGGCAAATGGCGGCCTGGGACTAGCAATCGTCTCGAAGCTGCTGGCCATCCAGGAGAACCCTCCCCACGTCATCTGCACTGTCCGCAAGGAGGAGACTGCTACCGCGCTGAAGTCGCTCTTGCAGAGCCTTCCAATCAGCAAGAGAGGTCGTTGCGAGGTCGTCTCTTTGGACCTCTCCCGCCTGGACTCTGCTCGCCAGGTAGCCGGCAACATCAATGCCCGAGTGGCGGCGGGATCGCTCCCTCGCATCGAGGCACTCATCCTCAATGCTGGGTACCAGGAGCAGTACACCCATGACTTCACTAACGACGGCTTTGATATGTCGTTTCAGTGCAACTACCTTTCGCACTGGCTTCTCACCTTACAACTCCTGAAGAGTATCGATAAGGACCATGGGAGGGTGGTTGTGGTCGGGAGTTGGTCTCATGAGTACGTGAAAGTCTTCAACCTAACTATACCCATACCAGCAGTAGACCAAGCCCAAAGAGAGCAGGAGATATATGCGAGAAGATTATGCTGACGATACCCGCCACAGTCCCTACGATTCCCGGAATGATAGCATGGGCGCATTCATAGAGGACAAATGGAAGACCTTGTTCCACGATACAGAGTCGCTGGCCAAGGGAACTTGGAGCTTACCTACAGAAAACCCATCCAAGGAGCCTGGCTACCGTCGCTACGGGGCCTCCAAGCTCTGCGAGATCATGATGATGTGAGATCGCTTCCTCCCCCATACCTCTTTACCGCCTCGACCTTCTGGAGCACGGCCTTTACTTTCAGTGACAAGACTGACCCCAACCAAAGATACGAGCTCCAAGAGCGCCTGGATAAGGACTCAAAGCTGTCCAAAGTCGCAGTCATCGGCGTCGACCCGGGCGGAATGGTCAGCGGTCTCACGCGCCGCGGGAACGCCTTCCTCGTATTCGCAATCCAGCGAGTCCTCCCGCTGTTTGTGGGCATTCTGAATTGGTTTTCCCCGAACGGCATGTTTCGTACAACGACAAAGTCGGCCACCGACGTTGTAGCCGCGGCATATGAGGCGTTGCCGGCGGGCAGGACGCCGAAGGGTCTGTATCTGAACGGTTCTGAGCCCGGGGACACGAGCAAGGAGTCGAAGGATCCCGAGAAGAGGCATACGTTATGGCGGGACTCTATACGTTATACGGGCCTCACAGCGGAAGACACCGAGTTGGAGAACTGGCAATGAAAGCTGAATTGTCCTTGTTGTTACCAACGAGATATTTCTCAATGTCAAGTCGAGAAGTTACTGCTGCGGCCGGATTCGGCTGGCACGCATCGCTAATTCCGGGGATTCTCTTCACAGCAAGAGGTGTGCCGACTTACCTGAGTTCAAACTGTCGCACTTCTGCCACCCCCTCTTTCAAAAGTTCCACAGCCTGTCCCTCCATCATACCCTGAACCTTAGTATCCCCAACATAAAGGAAGTGGTCTCCGTTCTCCCTCAAAGAAGCGACGCTATCGTATCCTTTTAGAACACACACGGAATCCCGGCGGACTATGGTTTTCCTGGAGGCGAGACCAATCAATCCACGTGAGGTCCGAAACAGTGAGCAGTCATCCAGGCTACCCGTTTCTATGTTGATAACCATTCTTTGGCAATAGTCCGCAAGTGTGCCCTCCTTTGGCATTTGCCCCGTGGCCTCAGAATCCACCAGATCCTGAAGCCATGAGGTGGAATTGTTGTCAAGATCTGAGCCACTTTCCTCGCCGCAATCCTCCTCGGAGCCCTCCTCTAGATCCAGAAATGTCGCACGTAAGGAACGCCAGAATCCCGTCTCCGTGTCTGATCTGAGCCCTAGTCTCTCAATAGCGGTACGGTACTGAAACCCTCCGCGAAGCACTACCCATACAAACGCACAGGCAGACGCAAGATACTCGAAGGAACCAGGGTCGGATATATGCAGTCGAGTATTGAGTACCGAATTCGGCAGGTCGCCCCAACAGAGAAGCTCGAAGAGATCCCGCAGTAGGCGTCTTCTAGGTCTCAGCGCCAGAAAATCATACACGTTATTCCAGAATAGGCCTGATATAAACCCAAATATGTCGCTGGACTTGATGACTTGAGGATATGTCTCGTGGACAGAGTCGATAATGACTCCAGTGACGAAGAGCGAAGAGCCCTGGATGTGACTTATTTTCAAGCGTTCCTCTTCCGAGAATACTCCATAGTCGGCATTGACCTTAGTAAACATTACGTAGTCGGACCTGTTGTGGTGGAAGTGCGGGAAGTTAGGCGCCCAGGAGGAGAAATGCTGGCAGCTAACATGGCTACAGCCACGCCTCAGCCCGGCAAGACTGAGGAACCACAGCTCCTTCATGCCAGATACCGCGGCTTGGCTACCTAGGTCCTCCTTCTTAGACGCGTAGTCTCGCAGCCAGGCTGCTGTCACGTCGTGGAACACCTTAGCAACAGATGTCTGTTCTGAATAGTCTGCCCGGATGTCGATGCCAGTTACACCGAGCAGGCCATACACGTGGTCCTTCGGGTTGGTTGCAGACAGTGAACCAGCTGTGTAGAATAAACGCCAGGACAGTGTATGGATCTGCATACGTCTTCGCCTCCATGCGTCAATGTGTCCGGTCAGCTTGAGCCCAGACAGACCGCTGCCTGATATCAGTGATTGCCACAGGCCGGAGGAGATGAAGCCAGGGGTTTCAAGATCGCACAACTCCAGGAGGTCGAACCAGCGGAGCACACGGTCGACTGTCTCGGTCAGGGATATGCAGCTGGACTTGCAGATCAATAGTGCTTCCTGAGCCAGGACAACCTCCTGAAAGATCCATACGCGCTGCCAATACTGCAGACCGGAGAAATGGCGGACTGCCTTCCAATTCCTGTTCGTCCAATAGGGCCAATACTTATCAGGAATGGACTCGCTCAACTCAGGACACTTTGCAAGCCAGTTGACTAGTCTCTCATCATCGAGGGTTATATCCCATAGCGTACCCCCAGCTTCTTGCTCCACCAGCCGGAGCTCCCTATTGATAAGCTCAAGGGTCCGGAACGCGATGCTCAGCAAGTCATCCTGTATATCATCACTGAACGGCCGAGGATCAAGGGGCTGCCTGATCCCGTCTGGCATCCAGCACATGACCAACTCTGCGCCGGAGTAGATGCCATCCATGAGCTGCACCTGTTGGGCCCTCTCCGCCAGGTCATGCTGATTGATACAGACGGCGTCCGCCCATACTCGGAGCTCCGTTAGTGCACGCGAGGGATACCTGGACTGCCAGTGACGGGGAATGCAACGCAGTGCGGAGGCCAGACTTGCGGTGGCCTGAAAGTCCTTGCAATCGACTTGGATGGGCACAGGATCGGTCGCTTTGCCCCAGACGTAAGACAGTGCAGTGTAGGCAGGGCAATCGTGCAGGGGAACCGTGATGAGACGACATGTGACGCGGTCCTCGTCGTCGATTGCAAAGGTCGTAAGAAGGCGGATCTCGTGAATGACGGGATCGAGAGCCCGGTAAAGAGACAAACACGGTGGGTCAGACATCATGAGATATGGGGATGCCCCGATGGTGTTTCCCGATCCTCTGCTGAGGTGCCCAACATAAGCTGGGATGATCCGATTAGTTGCAAGTCGGAGGATCGGGCTACGATCGAAACGAAATGAACCCCTCAATCGAAAGTACTTGCTTACAGAAGAGAAAGTCACTTGTACACTTATCAATATCCTACACTCTTTTACAACACGTGTTATAATAATCCATCTGCCTCCTTGATACGTCTGATATCTATACTTCAATCGTCCACAGGGTATAAAGACACCCCGGGACCTTCACAATGGTTTTATAATGGATTATATACTAACCTTGTTTTAAGATCAATTTTACTACGGGCTTATCGCGATGCTCTTTCCCGAGGTCCTGGTGGGTGAAGCAGATTTATACTGCCACTTCGATCCATTCAAATGGTTTTGGACACCGTCCCATGGAAATGTCAGTTCTGCCATACTGAGAGCTGCGAATCAGAGTAACAGGAGCCTGCCTGTTCCGTTCACTATTATATCTTGTTGAAGCCCAGATGACACGGTTTAGCCATGTCGATACCTACATAGGTAGGTAGGGTGGTTCGAATATACTTAAGCGCATAGCCACGCATAGTTCCTAGGTATGCCCTCCATTCGGACCCAAATGAAAAACAAGGGGGCAATAACAACTAAAATTAATAATGAGGCTTAAGAACATGCACGAGTCTACTATATAATAAGTGCAAGGTAAGTATGCATCAAGATCTTGATGTTCGCCGATGATGTTTGTTTACTGAGATTTGATTCTAGATTCGGCTGCAGGCTTCGCCTTCCGCTAATTACATATGTGGTGTATTTCTTTACGGACCTGGCAAAGTTACCTACTTGTATTGGTTAGATATATATGTATCCCCAGCACCAACAAGCCGACATACCTAGCATACCCAGGGTATTGCATCGTATTCCCGACGACCATAAAGTCAATGAGGGATTTCGTTTCTGCAACTCGTACAGAGTCCACGGTCTTCTCCACTTCAACATCAAGTATCCTGTTTACAGAATGGCGGAATCGGGATCACCTTCCAAACCAGTTGCCACATCAGAGATCGAGGAAAGACACTTTCCGGATGGCCTCCCCAAGATCCCATTCGAGGGTGGCTGTCACTGCGGTGCAGTCACTTTCAAGCTTCTCCACGAGCCCTTGACCATCTTCGAACATGAGGGAACCAGTTACCACGTCCCCATCAGTTGCTGCGACTGCTCGATCTGCCACAAGAAAGGCTTACTCACCATCTACCCACTTCGCTCCGATATCGAATGGAAAGGGTGGGATGAGTTGAAGAACTACCGCTACGCTGCCAAGGATCGTGACCACAAATTCTGTGGAAATTGCGGCAGCAGTGTCTGTATAGATTTCCTGGACAAGTGGAAGTTCGCGGGAGATGTCATTGGGCTGAACGTATGTCGAAGTCCAGAGTGCTTGCTTATCAGCTCATCTCCTCCAACTTCATTGTTCCCAGGTGGATATACACACTCGCTCACCTAACTACTAATTGCTTACTTCTGGACAGGTGCGACTCATCCACGGAGTGGACTTGCAGCAATTGAACCTTAGGTACAGGCATGGACGGACCGATAAGCCCGAATGGAATGACAAGTACCCCGTA
Source organism: Cytospora leucostoma (assembly GCA_003795295.1). Taxonomy (NCBI): domain Eukaryota; kingdom Fungi; phylum Ascomycota; class Sordariomycetes; order Diaporthales; family Cytosporaceae; genus Cytospora; species Cytospora leucostoma. Next base: position 298,883 of record LKEB01000025.1, on the reverse strand, counting down.
TAAGCCAAGTTCATCACGGTCGTGTCAGGGCATCTGGAGGAAAACTCATGAGTCCCGGGGATGAAGCTTTATTGAACGAGGGGCAGCCTGAAGTGGACATGGCTCGTCCCTCGGGTAAATATCCTGTATCCAAGATCATCCACGTGCCTATACACGCAATCAGAATGGAAGCACGCCTCGAATACTGAGTCTTCATGCGCAATCAATACAAGAGAGTATGCTCTGTTGACTTGCTCATCAGGCATGATCGCTTCAAAGGCAATCCTGCCGTCCTCTCCATCTATCGTGCGACGAGAAATGAGAAATGCAATAATTAGCGGCTGGACCGACCACTTTCTCAGGCCGTGGAGGAGAGTTAAAACGGGGTCTACGTGACTGCTATGCCGTGGACGGTTTTCGGGAGAAGTTGACCTGAGGCACAACTCGGGGCCTATATGAATGTGATTTGGTCAGTTACTTAGATTGCCGAGGTTCATTCACTTGAACCCAACACTCACGCATATTGCTTCACCTAATACAGATCAATCGAGTCCAGATGTCGGCTGTCTCCGACCAGATTCGCCCTTCCTTTTTTACTTGAAACCTTCGTTAGCGAGCCGTTACAAGGATCAATCACTCTACCCATGTTGACAAGGAAATTCACAGTCTTTGCAATATGGGTTCTTTTTGAGGGAGCGGCGGTAGCACCTTCCAGTGTATCGGGTTTGTTTGATGGAGCTGTCCTGGCAAAGTTCGTTCCTGTAGGGCCGAGGCAACGCTGTGGCTTTCATGCTCCTTACAACTACTACATAACGGGGTCCGGCTGGCGTCCAATATACCTGTTCGGCTTAATGAATGATGGAACTAGGATCATGGGTTCAGTATCCAACAAATCGCATGCGCTTCCGGCTGATGTTATAGTATGGAGTCGCTTGTCCACGATTTCCTCTCAAGTGCTCACATGGTCAGCCTGGCCAAGTCTGGGCCGCGACCCCCATGATATGCCACCGGGGTAGATCCGGAAGGAGGCGAAACGCCGATGACATCTGGACCTGGGGAAATCCTCGGGTAAAGCCATAAACGTGGGCATGCCGATCAAATGTCCTTCCGCTCGCCAAGATGAAGCGGACATGGACCCATCTATGTGCATGCTAGGTATGTTCCTCTTGCAATTACACGGAAATCCCCCCCCCCACCCCCCTTCAAGCGCTCTGATGGTTCTTTCCCCTCTTTGCCCTGTTCAGTCTCGTATATTGCCACTGAAGACGTCGGTATCCTGTGAGCATCACCAGTTATTGTCCTGGCGATGAAAGCCTCTTTCATCATTGCCGTTCCTCAACTCCTCTCTGGGCACATCTTAACCCTCTGTTCTTTTGCAAGCGTCAAACGCACCTCAATGCCTCTCGAAGCTGTGCGTCATTCATGGGCATTTCTTCCTTCATTGTTTGCCCCCTTTTTAATCCTGGGGCTGCTTGACATACCATTTAGGTTCCATGCTTCCTCGGCTTGTAGTGTCAGTCTCCACGACTAGTCCGGATCTTCTAGTACCCCTGCACCTTAGTATTCGGACACGCACGCCCACATAAGAACTTCCGAGGTCAATATGTGGATGTTTACTTACCCAAGACTTAGCGGTAGGTATCTAGTGTATTATCCCGTCTTTGTGGAGATGGGTACCATAGGATTAATATGTCTTGGCATTATAACCTTCTCGTTCGCGGTCCCGATATCAGTGGACTGCTCCCGTGTGCCCCAGGTGCCAGGGCAAAACTCTGCCTCTCGCGCCATTGCGGATACCTTTGGCGTGCAACACCAACATCCTCCAAATGGCATTCAATTACGTTTCCCACGCCTGCAATCCGTACTCCGAACCACACGAGACATTGTTTGACTCGGCGACATCAGCTGTGATCTCGGCCGTAAATGCAGTTTTGAAGACTGTGGTCCGTCTGATCCACTACACATTGTCGGCTGTCGTCAAACTGTGGCAACGACGTCGAGTAGTGGCAACACCCAACTGTCAGCCCAGCTCTCATATCCACCATGACAGCTGCATGGCTCACGAGGTCTCGGCCTGCAGGATCGGAATGCCAGAATGCGCCTGTACGATGTATCGTGGTCCATATGATCTCTGCGCCATGGGTGAGCCTGCCGAGATGATACTAGGGACAATCTGCGTAGCATTCGTCGTCTGTCCCATGGAGCACTTCAGAGTTACTCCGGGCTACCACCGACTCGAGTGCTGGTTGGTAAGTATACTATGTATGGCACAGGTCATCAACAATACCGAGGAAAAACATCACTGTAGCACCTACACCTCCTCTGGAACGAAGGACTCAAAAAGCTTCGTAATGATATACAGCAGATTGGAGGGGAGGAGGACTGGAGATTCCCGAACGGTCGGGTGTCGTCCCAATTCGGATCCGAATACTGGAGACATCGTTAGTGTCGCCACCAACCCATATCATGGTTAGATGGTCTACACCCTGACCGGTACCTTATGTTGCCTCCGGATGAGCCAAAGGATCTCAATTCGCTCAACGCACAATACTCCGCAAGCCTTATCTCCACGGTCACTATGGAACCCCGAGACCTTGAACGGTCCGGCCCCGCCCGTATTCTGCCTATCTGCATGGCTAGGGACCCAGACCGTCACATCGCGGGCTTATCTCTGTGGCTCTGGCTCACGTCTTCATAGTGGCCAATGGTGCCATGATGGGGCATTTCCATGGATCGGGCACTTTGCTGCAGGTACTTGCAGAGGTTCTGATGTATACAATCAGTGAAGTCTGCATGGAGTACGCGTTCCGGGACCCAGGCATTTAAGCCCCTGCATACATATATACACCCACCATCTTTCCACGGGCCTTTCCATGTTGTTCTTCAAGCTTAAATTGCCCACCATCCAGTCTGTTTGGATATTGATCGCCTTGGATTCGTTCCTGGCAATCTACACAATCTGTCACGATGGCCACCGAAATACATGAGGTTGGCTCTAATAGCCCTCCCACATATGACGAGAATGGCATCGACGAGAAGAAGGATAACAACGTCCGGGCGGACGTCTTGTCGGACTTCGAGGAGGACAAGAACCTTGGCAAGGACCGGGCCGAAGCGACGGAACTGGTTCCCACAGAAGCCTTCCACTGGAACGTCGACGGCGACCAATCTCCTTGTGAGTACTCGGCATCAACTCATCCTTGGAGATGCAAGATGACGATACTAACACCATAGCCAGTCCCTGAGGTAGCGGCTTGTGTCCCCAACACGGATGATCCAAGTATTCCTTGCAATAGTGAGCAGAAGACCCCCCACCCCCCAACAAGCCCTTTACATCTGATTGTCTTCCTCGAGGTTTCCCGGGTGTGGTGCAATTACTAACTAGTGCTTCCTTCACAGCCTTCCGCGCCTGGGTTCTCCTGACCGTATTTGTTATGCTCTTCGCCGGTGTCAACCAATTCTTCGGTCTACGATATCCGTCTCTGTCCCTCGGCTACGTCGTCGCCCAACTGCTCGTCTTCCCCATCGGCCGAGCATGGGAGAAACTTCCCCGCTGGCGGGTCCCCCTTGGTCGATTCACCTTTGATATCAACCCTGGAAGATTCAGCATCAAGGAACATGCCCTTATCGTCATCTGCGTGAGTATCAGCGCCAGCACGGCGTATGCCTCTGGATCGCTGGTTGCCATTACAAGTCCCCAGTACTGGGGCCAGGACTATGGAGCCGGTTTCTCCTTCCTCTACCTGATGACCACACAGATGCTCGGATTCGGTCTGGCCGGTCTTGCCAGGAGATGGCTCGTCTACCCGGCAGCACTCATCTGGCCTGATGCGCTGCCTTCTACCGTTCTCTTCCGATCTCTGCACGAGCCCCAGGACAAGTCGCCCGTCAGCGGATGGACCATCTCCCGTTACCGTTTCTTCGGCTACTTCACCATCTTCGCCTTCGTGTGGTTCTGGTTCCCCGATTACATCTGGACCAGCCTCAGCAGTTTCGCCTTCATCACCTGGATCGTGCCCCACAACCAGAAGGTCAACACCATCTTCGGCATGAACTCGGGCCTGGGCCTGCTGCCCATCAGCTTCGACTGGACCCAGATCACATACGCCGGCAACCCCCTGACGACGCCCTTCTACATCACCTGCAACGCCTACGCCGTCGTCGTCTTCTTCTTCCTGTTCATCTCGCCGATCCTGTACTACACCAACGTCTGGGAGAGTGGATACTTGCCCCTCCTGTCGTCGAGCACGTTCGACAACACCGGCAAGAGCTACAACATCACGCGGGTGGTAGACGAGAACCTCAACTTTGTGCTCGAGAAGTACGAGGCCTACTCTCCCATGTACATCTCCATGTCGTACTCGATCTCGTACGCGCTGTCGTTCGCCGCCGTGACGGCCATGGTGGTGCACACGGCCCTGTACAACGGCCCTGAGATCATCGCCAAGTTCAAGAACTCGAGGTCTGGTGGTGAGGATATCCACAAGCGGCTGATGAACAAGTACAAGGAGGTGCCGGACTGGTGGTACGGCCTGCTCTCCCTCATCGTCATGGGACTGGGAATCATGACTGTCAGGTACTGGGAGACCGGTCTGCCCGTCTGGGGCTTCATTGTGGTGTGCTGCGGTATGGGTGTGACTTTGATCGTGCCAGAGGGTATTCTTGAGGGAACGACCAACCAGAGAATGTAAGTTACGAAATCCCTTTTTTGAGTGGACGGAGAAGACGGCATTACTGACACCCGACATTACAGCTTCCTCAACATCATCACCGAACTTATCGCTGGATATGCCTGGCCCGGAAAGCCCATCGCCAACATGATGGTCAAGTTCTACGGCTACAACTCGGTCAAGCACGGCATGGACTTCGCCAAGGACCTGAAGCTGGGCCAGTACATGAAGATCCCGCCCAGGGTGCTGTTCTTCGGCCAGATCTACTCGTCCATCCTGGCGACCGCGACCCAGACCGGCGTCCTCCGCTGGATGTTCGGCCACATCGAGCACCTCTGCAGCCCCAAGAACACGCAGCGCTTCACCTGCAACGGCTCCAAGGTCGTCTACAACGCGTCCCTGATCTGGGGCACCATCGGGCCCCAGCGCATGTTCCAGGCGGGCCAGACCTACAACGCCATCATGTACTTCTTCCTCATCGGCCCCTGCGTCACCGTCATCGTCTACCTGATCTACCGGCGGTACCCCAACAGCTGGGTGCGGTACATCAACGTGCCCGTCTTCTTCAACGCCGCCGGCAACATCCCCCCCGCCAACGTCACCCAGTACTCGCTCTGGTTCATCTTCGGCTACCTGTTCAACCACCTGCTGAGGAAGAGGGCCTTCGGCTGGTGGAAGAGGTACAACTACCTGCTCCAGGCGGCCATGGACACGGGCACCGCCATCGCCACCATCATCATCTTCTTCGCCCTGAGCTACCACAACATCAAGTTCAGCTGGTGGGGCAACAATGTCGGGTCCGACACGGACGATTCCAACTCGGTGCCTGCCTTTACTGTTGCTAAGGGCAGCTATTTCGGCAGGGGACCGGGCGAGTTCTAAGCCGATGGCGATACTGGGTTCTTATAACAAAATTAGGTGCAAGAGTAATGAACGACTAGCGATGATATCCCTTGAATATACGAGTTTTACTTTAAGAAGATGGCTTATGATAATGTGCCGCAACCCTTTGTTCCCATACCATCCCTTCGAGTGTCTATATAACTATGTACCGGGACATACAGAGCAGCGTGTGCAATGGACTCTACATACAGAAGGCTCACGATATATAGCATCTGACTGTTGATATCGGGTCGATATGTTTTTTGGAACCAGGTGAATGGTTTGTTTCCCAATGTCCGATACCCTGCCGACTTCGGCGCACACCCGGGGCTTTCCGAAAGCAATCACAGCAAGGTAGGTATAATTGATACACAGCAGCCAGTACAAACCCTCGAATAGCTACTACATAGTAGTACAATTCCTCGATCACTTATGGAAATATTACGATTATCACTCCACAACCCACTCTCACCTATATATATACTAGGCTTCCAAGTATATTGAATGGATTTGCAAATGGACCTAGTGGAATAGGAATGGGTGGGTCCATTCCCACCCATTTGATCCTGCGGGATTGATCACCAGCCTGCATTGCCCTACTGTGGGCGTCCCAGATTGCCATGAGTGAGATCCCCCATTTATGATCGCATCATGCATTGCGACGTTGCTACGTTGGACCTCTTGTATTAAAGTACAGCGAATTCCGCATCACTGGTACTGCTCTGCCGTTCTCTCGCTATGCTCGTTGGGGTCTGTATTGATAACATCAGTTCGCTATCTTTTTGCTAATCTCGTGTTTGCTCGTGTGCCAGAATGGTTGCTCTTATAAGGAACCTCGTTGTCCCTGTCCTCTTGGCATCACACACCGGCTTGACGGGGGCTTCGGAGTCCGTATTGGGTGATGCTCTAGCTGTCCGCAAAACGCCCAAGACCGGCAATGTGGCCTATACCCTTCCGACTGAACGTACATTCCTACTGAATGTACCAGCTTCTTACAAGCATGGAGAAGCGTATCCATTAGTCCTCTCCTTCCATGGAGGTTAGTTTCTTGCGGCTCAGGAGGTGAATATGAGACATCCATCTCATGAGACCAAACCCGACATCCTACAGAAGTCGATATGGTATAACTAACACACCCAAACAAACAGCCGGCGGCACCAGCAAGAAACAACAGCACATCACCCAGCTATCCGACCCGTCCCTCAGGATAGCAGGCAAGCCCTTCCTGACCGCCTACGCCCAGGGCGTGAACAACACGGACGCGGGCAAGACCAACATCTGGACGGGCGCCCCCTACGCCAACACCACGGCCGACGACATCGGCTACGTGTACGACATCATCAGCAACGTCTCGGCCGACTACACCGTCGACAGCTCCCGCATCTACGCCAACGGCAAGTCCAACGGCGGCGGCTTCGCCGCCCTCCTGGCCTGCCGCCCTGACACGTCCTCGGTCTTCGCCGCCTTCGCGCCCGTGAGCCCGGCCCTGTACGAGGGGACAGACGCCTTCTACAACTGCACGCCGTCCCGGCCCGCGCCCGTCTTCCACACCCACGGCGTCGAGGACACGGTCGCGCCCTTCTACGGGCGCGCGCCCAAGAAGGACGGCGACAGCTCCCGGGTCCTGCCCGACGTCAGGGTCTGGAGGCGGCAGTGGGCCGAGAGGAACGGCTGCGCGAGGGGCCGGTACGCCGGCGAGATCGCGCAGCCGAGCCGCGTGGAGCAGGTCCACGAGGGCGTCTGGGAGGAGGTCTGGAACTGCACCGGGGCCGAGGTGAGGGCGCTGAGCGTCGAGGGGCTGGGGCACTCGTGGCCCACGACGCTCGGCCTGGACACCGCTGGGAGTCCTAACCAGACGGCCAACTTCAACCTTACGAGCGAGTATCTGGTGCAGTTCTACTCGCGGCACTCTCTCGACGATTAAAAGATTGCTTCTGGGGGAATTTAAGGAGGCGCTCTGAGGCTTCTTGTCTGAACCTATTGGATAGGATGTTTCCTGAGGTGTCCCAGGGGGGTATAGCGCGGATTTATATCGTAGTTTGGTATTGCCAAGTCCCTTATATATCTGGTCGCATTCACTCCTGGTCTGCAATCCTGCAGATATCCTCGAGTATATAGCTAATATAGTACTCGGAATACGAAATGCATCCAACTTACTACGGCTGGCTATGGAGCAGCCATAATACGCACAAGCGATTGTTGGGTGCATGTCTTCCAGGTGCCTAGGTACATGGGCACAGTTAGCATCTGGGTAACGCAAACGAAGATGATAAGAAGTAGTACCTTTCTCATGTATTTCGGCTGCCTGCTACGCTTTCTCGCTATTATTTTTGGCAGCTTAATGATTCCTTGAGACACTCATTATTCTTACACTATCCATCAGGAAGATGAACTCACCCGCGAAACCGAAAGTCAACCGACTGAACGCTATGAAACAAACCCTAATCCTCTTTCCCGCAAAATTCCAAATAACAGGCCATCTAGCTCTGCGCACTTTCGATGTTCTTGACAGGCGGTCCATGCACGGCCACACTGGCCTTCCTAACTGCTTCCTTCGCCTTAGCCTTCTGCTCATGCATGTAAACCTTCAAACCTGAGCCGGTCCTGAGATTCTTCCTGACCCTTTCACCTCTCAGCGTCGAGAGCGTCCGGAGGGGTGGACGGGTGTCCAGCTTCAGATCCGTCGTATCTCGTCTGTGTGCTTCCAGCGTGTTCGGAGTGATGGTCTCTGGGGCCCATCGCTTGCGGATGAACCATGGCAGAACGGCGGCAATCCATCGGTCAGGGAATTTGCGGATTAGAGCACCCCAGGGGACTGATATGGCGCCCAGCCCAATGGACAGACCCCACTCTTTGCCGTTGAGGCGAACGATGTCGAATGCAGCGCCGCCGACAAAGATGATGAGGACTTGACCGCCGATCATGATGAGAAAGATGCCGACGAAGAACCAGTTGTGCGTAAGGCCCTCGAAGATGTTGAGCTTATTGTCGAGACGCCGATTACTGGCAAACTGTCAGTACAGGTGAAAGTACATGGGCGGCAAAGGCTTCGAGTGGATAGGTAGAGTGTGTTATGGTTTTTGACTGTAGAAGAGGCAAAGGACACGAATGAGTTGTGTTGAGAGGCAAAACTGTGAGAGACGAAGGGAAAGGAGTGCTATGGAAGATTGGGAAGTGGAGGAAGTCGATTTTAGGGTGTTGTGATCTTGAGCGATCGTCGGGGAGGTTGATGCCTGGAGAACTCACTTGACCTCATTGAAAATCTGAAGCCACACGAAGGTGTTGAACACCAAGGTATTCAACCTCATCGTCTCCCGTTCGTCCGTTCCATAACCAAGTAGCTTGTGCCCGCCAAAGTTGAGACAAAAGGTGATCGCCAGCTGACAGATGGCCTGACCGATAATCATTTTCGTCATCCGAAGCGTGATGAGAGGAGCCGACTTGCGATCTGGCTTACGGTCAAGGACCGAACGAGTCGGGGGATCTGTCGCCAGCGCAAGGGCTGCAAACGTATCCATGATGAGGTTGACCCAGAGTAGCTGGACAGCATTGAGCACCGATTCCTCTTTGGCCGAGGCGACGGCCGAGACGAACGTGAGAACGACAGCAGTGACGTTGACCGTGAGCTGGAATTGGAGGAACTTCTTGACCGAGTCGTTGACCGCCCGTCCCCACATCATCCCCTTCACAATCGAAGCAAAGTTGTCGTCCATCAAAATGATAGAAGAGGCTTCCTTCGCGACCTCTGTTCCAGCGATTCCCATTGAAAAGCCAATGTCCGCCATCTTCAGAGCAGGAGCATCGTTGGTTCCATCTCCAGTGACAGCTACTGTCTCACCGAGATCCTTGAGAGTGCGTACCAGGATTCGCTTGTCCTCAGGACTGGATCTCGCGAGAACCTGGAGCTTTGGCACGAGCTCGTTGAGCTCCTCCTGGGTCTTGCGACGGAAAACTGGACCCTCCATTGCGATACCTCCGTCCTCAGGATGATAGATGCCGCACTCACGTGCGATGGCCCGACCCGTGAGGATGTTGTCTCCGGTCACCATACGTACGACAACACCAGCTTTTTGGCAGTCTTTGATGGCATCCTTGACGGAAGGCCGAAGAGGGTCTTTGATGCCGAAGATCGCGATGAGGGTCATATCAGAGTGTACCTTGTCAAAATCAGCGTCCCTGGGATCTTCTCTTGACTCCATGCCGGCGGGCGGCCAAGACTCGAAGTCGCGGTATGAAGAGGCAATAGTTCGGAGAGTCTGACCAGCGTACGATGTGATCGTATTCATGATACTGTCACGCATGGTTGGTGTCATCTCGTCACTGCTCAAGGACCCGGTCTCTCCCACTATACGACTGCACTTCCTGACGAGGATCTCCGAAGCTCCCTTGACGAAGACGCGATATCGGCCGTTTGGCAGCCTAATGACAGTCGCCATGTACTTGTTAGCAGAGTCAAAGGGCAACACTTGCAAAATGTCGGCATTCGAGCGTTCTTCCTGGACTGGGCGAGCGCCAAGGTTGTCCCTTGAAAATGTCAAGAGAGCGATCTCTGTCTTCGATCCAATGAACGTGTTCACGCCATCTTGTTCACCCTCGAAGGCAGTCGAGTTCAAAGCGTTGGACTGGATGAGCATTGTCCTTATCTCGTCGCCCATGGAAGCCACAAAATCACTGACGGGAATATTGGGGATTGGCTCCATGGCTTTCTGGTCTGCTGTATCGCTCTCCTTTGTATCGTCGAGCGAAGGCTCCGTGCCACCGAAGCTGGTACTCTTGCCAAGTGTGCAAGCAACGACCGTCATCTTGTTCTGCGTCAGAGTGCCGGTTTTGTCGGAACAGACAGTTGTTGCATTTCCCATGGTCTCGCATGCCTTCAAAACCCGCACGAGGTTGTTGTCTTTCATCATGCGTGTAGTAGCAAATGCGAGTGCTAAAGTTACAGCCAATGGTAGACCTTCGGGCACGGCTCTAAAGTCACGTTTAGCCCAACAATACGATAAAGGAAGATGGAGGGGAAGTCCAAGAGAGTTAGTGGGATAGGGTAAAGAGTGGGAATGAGACTTGAGGAGACGGGGGATGATTGAGTAGCCAAGGGGTAAAGCATATGGCCTTGGATAACTACTCACACAACAACCAGCGTGACCGACACCACAAAAAGGCTCAAGAATTGCTCTGTTCGTACCTGACAGTTAGCAGATGCCTGAGTACCTCGGGCCAATCTTTCACAATAGGTGACCTAGGAACGCAGCCACAACAGCTCCAGAGACCAAAGTATCTCATGGCTCGATATGCGATGAAAAGAAGGAGGGAGATGGATGATTTGGTGCCCATTGTTACTTACGACCCTTCTGCGCCGGCGTTGAATGGTTTCCCGGAAGCTGGACGCAAAACTTGATGAACAGCACAATGAATAGGACGAGGGCGGCACCACCACCAACTTTTGCAATCCAGTCAGCCAGAATGTTCAGCTTCTTCTGTAGCGGAGTGTCCTCCTGCTCAGTTCGGAGGGCCATAACGGTTCGTCCGTAGCTTGAGTTGACGCCGACCGCCGTAACGAGAAATGTTCCGGTACCCTCCTGCACCTTGCTTCCGGAGATGATGAAGGGGTCCAGTTTGTCGATTCCCGGCTTCTCTTTGCCGGTGCTAGCCATCTCTTGCAACGCAGCGTAGACCTCGTCTGCGGGCACTTTCTTGAGTAGATCTGACTCGCCAGTCGCAGACGACTCATCGCACTTGACGCCATGGCCACTGATGAAAATTCCATCAACAGGCACCATATCACCGGTGGTCAGGTGCATGACATCGCCAACCATCACATCGAAAACAGAAAGCTCTCGGGACTTCCCAGAACGGATGATCTTCCCACATACTGGTTAGCAGACGTACGCCCAAATGTTTGGGAACTGAAACGAGAGCCCGGGGAATGGAGAAACTGGTCATCGTCGATAATCCTTATTTGATAGTGGGTAGAATTCTTGATGAAGAATTTCCTAGATCTACTCGGCGCTTATTGATGATGGTATTGGTGTTTGTGGGCGTGCTCACCTTGACATTCCTATCGTTGTGCTTCTCATTAAGCTTATTGAACTGCCGTTCCATCTGCCAGTCGTTCAGCGTACCCACGAGAACCACGATGAATATGGCAACCATGATAGCAACCCCTTCGACCCATTCGACTTTTGGCTGACCGGGCTTATGTGGAGTTCCGAAGGTCTGGAACAGGCCGAGGGCCAAGGAAACCACCGCTGCGATCGTGAGCAGAATCAACACCCTGTCGTTGTACGTGGTCCACGCCAGCTCCCAGATCGTCTTGCTCTTCTTCTCGGGTAGGCGGTTATCGTTGAAAATGCGCTGTCTGTCTGCGAAACCACTAGTCGATGACTTGTGGGTTGCTTCTTCATGGTCAGCTTTGTGCTTTGATATCAAATCGTGGAGTTTCTCCCTGAGGATGATCATGAAAGCCCTTAGTCCTCCGATTGTATCCTGCCAGTATCCTGCCAATGCGCGATCCTTGGCAGCACACCACCAGAGATGCTTATGATTGTGACCCCGGCGCATCCATAACCTCTTACTCGGCCTCTCACCATTTGGGCATCGTTGCCTCATGCAGCATCGTCTCGGGCTTTCTCCCCGTCGGGTGTGATGGGCCACCTACCTGCTGACTTCTCATCGCCTGCCTCTGGCTCCGTGTCCCCCTGCAAGCCATATTTGGGCGCGCCTTTCGTAGCAACCTCGGCGAAAGTAACGGTACCGTCGATTGCGTCCTCGTCGGTACTCAGCCCGCCCTTGACATCAGTGCGCAGGCCCTTTTCCAATCCAGCCAAGCCACCCAGGGCATAGAAGGCATTGAGGCTCTTAGGATTGAAGAGCTTCGAGAGCTGACCGGGGGAGAAGGCGAACTTGTTGTCGGGGACATGGAACATGTCCTCGGTTCCAGGATCAGGTGTGAGCGCATCTTCGAGATCCAGTCGGAATGATTCGCCTTGCTCAGAGTTGGAAGCGACCTTTTCATCCTGGGCAAAAGCGTTAGTAGGAAAGGCAAGCACAAGGTAACAAACAATGCCTCTCACCGTGACCGCTGGCACTGCGCCCTTCTCGGACCCCGTCACTCCGTTGCTTGCCATGTCGGGTAGGCCTAAACCAAGGAAACAGAGAGCCCGAGATCAAGTTCGATTTCCGAACTATTTGAGGCTGATTCAGGTTGAGAGCAGCGATGTGAAATTGGTAAGTTGAATTTGCTGGCTCGAGTGCTTTACTGGTCTATTTAGATTCATAGGGACGTAATGTGCGCGTAAAGTTGTTGGACAACGCTTTCTGTCCCACCAGAGTTGACGTCGTGACTGTGACGCAGTGTTCGCAAAGGGTTAAGAGAGAAGTCTGAGAAGGAGCGAAGAGAAGGAGGCAGATAGCTACTTTGTATACACTCAAACTGGGAAAAGAAATCCAGCAATGGCAAGACCTACCTCGATCATCACCTAGATACCTAAGTACTTATACTTACCCAGGTACCTGGCCTAGGCAAGTACCAAACAAACTTGTAGGTAAAACTTTAACCGTTGTGAAGCTGTCTGGAACAGACGAATGGGAAAGGCTGTGGGCAAGCCTCAAAGGCTGTCTCTTTCCATGCCGTTTCCCTACCGATGTTGTACACGCACAGAAACAGAGACCTGGGTCTGCCCACCATCAAGTTGTGTGTTTTCACCTTGGCCGTACCAGTGAGCTTCCAAGCTTCCAAGCTTGTCTCGAGCCCCTTCAATTCCATAGGATGAAGCGGAAACATCCTTAACGTGGCGTATATCGATGCTTTGTGCCACAGCATTGGGTCTTGCCCAGAACTCCCAGCTCACCGGCACTGGATTCCAAGGTCTGTTCCAGCCAACTTGGCACACCTTGGCAGTCATCCAAAACCTTGGCGGGCTGCCTCCAAATTGTCCCCCAGACGTGAGCACTGGGACGATGTCCTCGGTCCTCCAGACGTCTCTTAGGCCCCCATAAATACAGTGACTGCACAGCCAGCCTATATAACTCCAGCAAGTCCCCGACTTGGCGCAGCTTGTCTATATCGATGGCCATAATTACTTGGTTGTAAAGTCGAATCACCATCGCCAGCCTGCTTGTACGCGCGTGTAGCGATCGGACTCACGCAGCGATGTTGAAAGTCTGGGAGGCTCAGTGCCCAAGCTTCGTGGACCGGTCTGTCGCTGTCATGCTCTTTTCAATTTCTTTTCTATTGGCCCCAGAACCTTTGCCAAGTGACACGTCCATGGCTGCGGTAGCTATCTGACGAGTCAGGCCTCGACGATCTGGCGGAGACCTCCCATGCTGCCGTGGAATGAAGCACACGGTCTTTGTGCTTGTGTTTCCTGCGTCTCTGAAGTGGCGGAAGCTCTGATACAGAGTTGAAGTGTAGAAAGGGCCCCAACCTTAGTGCTGAGAGACACGGAATAACTCCGAAAACCGTTGACCGGGATATGACGTTGAGAGAAACCCTCCACGTACCCTCCAATTCGCGAACACCTCCCACCCCCCCCTTCTTAGAGGAAGCTATCGTTTTGCTCCAGGGGGGTTGCAACCCTAATTCCTGTGAATCTGCCATTATAACGCTCCCATCCCGATAAAGGGCAATATGGCAGCAATGATGATATACTGAAGTCAAAAGATAACAGCTTCATGATCGTCTGTCTCACTTGGGTCACTACAAGCTCTGCCGGTCCAGTGCCCATAACATTCCAGTGGGCGGTCAGCAAAATCCGGATCCGGTTCCCTGCTTTCACATATGCACGCAAACGACAGCAAGGCGTTCGGATATCTACAAAAACAGACTACCACCTTCGAAAAGGTAGCAAAATGAGAGGGCCTTAGGTCCTACTGGGATTCGAACCCAGGTTACCGGAATTGATTGAGGGAATCAGAATCCGATGTGATAACCAGCTACACTATAGAACCCTCTGTGTTTTGGTTGTGGAAAACGGTATTAGCAGAGTTTTATTAGAGTGGATGCACGGAGGAGAAAATTTGACGACCAAGCCGATATGAGCCGGGTCCGGAGGGATGCCGGTATCAGCCCTACCCGCTGGCTTTCAAATCTCGGCCCGGACCCGCAGTCATCAGCGATCAGGGGATTTGGTGAAAGGACCGGAAGCAAGAGATATTTCGGATCTCTAGAGTTCCACATCAATAGCCGTTCGCTGCCCAGCTTGATCGACCGGCATCTGGACCAGTGTTCCACTCTGGCTACAGCAAGCCATTGAGGATCTTGGTCATCTCCGCGGCCTGTTCTCTCACCCGCGCATCCGATCTGACGAATTTCTGGTTATCCGGATGCACAGCGCGCACCAACTTCCTGACAAACTCCTCCCTCTTGATACTGTTGGTCATCGTGTAGTTTTCAACAAGTATCCCCATCGAATGCTTGCAGAAGGCTACCCCCAGGTTTGCTCTGGCCTCCCTGCAAGCCTCGCCGCATCGCAAAGGCACGTCAGGGGGATTAGGTATCCGTCCCATCCTCGTCATGTCCTCTGTGGTCAAATCTGTGATCATCCGGACCCACGCTGCAAAGGCCCTAGACAGAGCTTCCGCGCCCAGCTTCTTCCTCCGAGCAGCATCCTGCGCGACCTCCTCCCTCCGTCGCCTGTCCTCCTCCTTCCGCTGTCTCTGCTCTTCTTTCCGCCTGCGCTCCTCTTCCTCCCGGGCAGCCTTATCTTGTGCCCTTGGCCCCTCACGTCCAGCGTCGTCGCTTGCCTGGCGATTCGACCCGTGCCCCGAATTGTTGGGATGTCTGTGTCCCGCCCCTGCCCCACTCGGTTGTGTATTGGTGCTTGATGTAGCTGGCCCGTTGGGCTCTGTGCGGTTGGGTTTGAACCATTTGGGTTTCTTTGGAAGAGATGTTGCGCCGCTGGTGCCATGGGCGAATGTATGGTAATTACTCGACTGCCAATCTGAGGCAAGGAGGGTGGTCTGTTGGTCCCTGGGCTCCTCGCGGCTGAAATACTTGATCGCAGCATCTAGGGCAAGTAACAGGATTATTGATGACACCAGTACAATGGCAGCCCATTTCAAAAGCCACAGCACAGCTGTCAGAAGAAGCCCGCCGACCCATAAGAGTATCGCCAAGATATAGCGGCCGAACTTGGCTAATATCGAGGTGAGCTGGTGTAGAGATGCTCTGAGAAAGTCGACGATGGAATGCCAGATGCCTGAGAAGAAGTCGCCAACAACATGCACGACATAGGTAATCCATTGTAGGATCGGAATTTTGTCAAGGAATTCGATGACGACTCGTACTATATGATAAAAGAATGGAATATCCGGATCTTGGATATCTATCACTTCCGCTGTTATGATCTGAGCTGATGGTGCCATGTCTGCGATCGGTCGGCAACAAAGAAAGTTATGGTGGACCAGGCAACATTGAAAGGAGGGAACACCAGAATAAAACGCAAGCCCAACCCAGGCGGGGCTCGTGGCTGTGCCACTTGAGCGTTTGCAAAAATGACGAGGTAACCAATTGCGGTGAGTTTGTACGCGCTTGGTCGGCCACACGAGAGGGTCTCGCACATGCAATTGTTGATTGTTGGTCAAAGTGGGCGAGTTCCATCGGGTTAGAGTAGGACTTCGGCATGAGGAGTCTATATCGGGACTCATGTCAGGTCTTAGGATGTTGCCAAAAACCCACGGTCAACCTTTGGAGGATCACAGCGCACACCTGGGCACGCACAAAGCTCCTGCCTGGTCTGAAGGCTCATATGCCATATTATAAAACACTGCAAAGTACTAATTTGGTAGTTGAGATCTACAGGAATCATTTAACCATCTGCGTATCCAACATTTTCCTCCAAGCAGTCGGTCCCGCCGAGGAAGTCAAAGGCCGCAAGAACCAGACCTGCTGTGGGTTCCGAGCAACTCAAGCGCTTGCCAATTATGCCACCTGCAGTGAATGTGATATGTGACCTCCGTCTGTCTTGATAAGGTAATACCTCAAGCCTCGATCCTGTAGAAGTCAGCAAAAGTCATGACTACCACGACCCAGATGCTATGCTAACAATCCCAAGATCGACTGGTGAGGTTGTACTAACCCAAAAGCCTCAAAAGAGTCCACCAGAGAATCGACGGGGCTGAGATGGCGATCAATGTCGCCGATGAGACGACGGAATTGTGAAACTTCCGGAAGTCGCTCGTCATCGATATACAGCTCACTCATACCTGCTGTCCTCAATTCGGCTTCTAGTGATCGTTGCCGTCAGCATATGGTCATTGTATCTGAAGATTTGTGGCCGAGAAAATCACCTGTAAACATCGCCTCGAAGCCCCTGACTATAGCGCTGTCGCTGGGCTGTCGAGGCTTCAAGGCGAGAAGCATAGCAGCGACCGGGATCGTCCACGGGCCCCCGAATGCGCCCTCCGCGATGGTAATAGCACCGCGCACCTCGGCCCGACTTGTCTGTACGTCACTTGTGCCGTGGAAATGATCTCTGAACCTCAGTACGGCTTTGGCCCACGATGTCCAGTTCACCTGGTCTCGCAGCTGCGGTACGAGGCTGAACAGACCGAGATCGATCAATGTCTGGAAGGACGTCTGGGCGGCTTTGCCCGTCAGGTCCAGGTCTCCTTGACTGAGGTACTCCCCGAAGTAGTAGTCAGACTGCCGGAGATTCTGAAACTGTGAGAGGGTCCTGCGGCTGTCCCATCCTTCATTATTGAAAGGTGCAAAGATGGGGATGATCTCCACATCCTTGACGAAGGTCCTCGGTGGGAATTGGCGCGTGTCAATAACCAGGAGATGGATATCCGCGAACGCAGACCTGTCCCTTGGGCTCCGATGTCTGTATAGGCCATACTGGAGCACGAAGAGTAAGGAACTTGACCAGCTCATGAGGTTGCAGGTATCCTCGTGGGCAGACCACCATCGGAGGTGGTGGTTGAGGAGCTTAGCCGCCTCAGTATGTCCCAGCGAGAAGATGTCTCGATAGTGGTTGGGGTCAGCAGAATTCGCCGACGGCGGAGTGACTGACGTGGAAGTCGTGATTCCAACTGTATTCGGTGAGTATAGCCGGAAAAGATAGCGAGGGACACGATTCGCCTTGAAGGAAGGCATTCGATCCAATTGGGATGCACTCGGCTCAAATGGGACTGGGGCACGTAGGTGCCCACGCTCTGGTCCGGCCATACTGAGTCGACGAACCTGAACTATAAGGCGGGAAATATTGGAGGAACGTTGGATACAGTGAATGATGAGGATTGCTATTGTCACGCAGGCTCAGTGTACAGCGGAAGACGAGTACCCTAGGATAAGTATGGCGAATTTATACGGCAATCTGGATTGGGGCACTCAATGAACAGACAAGGCGCACCACGGAATGCTTTGCTGCCTACTAGGGAACCAGGGGATCATGCATGTGCATTCTACCTAGATATTCCCGGGCGCTTGCGGCACGGCCAGGGGCCGTGGAGAACATATGCTACATATGTACTGTCCAATCCAGATCGGGGCTCGAACCAACAATGCTGCTAACAAGAATACGCAAAGGTCAAGATTCAAAAATAACAAAAGAGTTCGGCCCAAGGGCCTACGTCTCTCTTCTACTCGAATCCAGTGCCAACGTACTTGAGGGGAGTTTTGGATGGGACCACCAACTCTACCTTTTCTCTTTTCCGTGGAGACCAGCCAGAGATTCGAATAGGGGTTGGTGCGTTTCAGTGCCTTTTTACAGGTTTACCCTTCCTGACCGTTGAGCCAAGTGAGCGGGCCTTACTCCGACCGTTGTAAGGGTTGGGCCCCATGGGGGTATAAGTGTAGATCCAAAGATCAGATGACTGGGACACAGAGGGGGAAGGTGTTGGGAGTGGGAGGACGCGGGGGGGGGGAGCGGCGGCGTTTTCGAGACGTGGAGGTGAAAGCTTGGGAGGCCAACTGTGAAATGTGGATGGGGCGGTTCGGAAGTATAAAAACGAGAGCAGACCGGTCGAAAGAAACGCACCACAGCTTTGGGTGCGCTGTACTAGAGCCTTGAAGCTGTCTTGATGAAAGTCCTAGGAGACAACATATGAATTGACAATTGCTGATGAAAACCACCGAATCATGACTACCACAGGAGGTGCCTACCCTTTAGCTGAATGAAATGTAAAGAAAGCCTGGTCTATATGCCTCCACGAAATTCAAACACGAAAGCCCTGTATGTAATACCGCAAGACGCCTCCAAGGACCAGATTCAGAAAACGCTATGTACCCATGCCCATCGTGACAAGTCATCATCTCCACCCCAATCATCCATGTGCTTCACCACCCAAACTTCTCAACCGCAGTGCGAACATCTAACCCCCTACCAACAGCCTCGCTGCATGTGTTCCGCACCATCCGATTCAGCCCATCCGGTCCGGACACCACCACAGCAGTCTGGCCCCCACAAGCACCCGCCTCCTCAATCCACCCGTCGACCGTGCCGGCCACGTCCGGCCGCCCAGCAACAGCAGTTGGGGGCGGGATGACGAGGTCCAGACCTGCTGCGACGAGCTCGTCGAGGCGTTCTCGGGGCATCCAGGAATGATGCTCTTCCGAGTGTATGATCCACAGCATGTGTACCCTCGGTCTTGTGGCCCTCCTTGTTCTTTCGATACCCCGCTTGGCGAATTCAAGACCATAGGCTGCGTCGTCGTGCGCGTCATCGTCCTTCAGCAGAGCCCAAACCAACGGGAACGTAACAGCAATACCGCTCCCGCCTGCCACGAGGACGGCGCTATCAGCGGCACGCAGCATGTCAAGTGCGTGAGTTGAGCCGTAGGGGCCGTCAAGCCGCACGGAGACACGTTGATGCTGTTGGGCGTAGCGGAGGAGGTCGCTGGTGAAGCCCTTGTGTGCACGTATGAGGAGACTCAGCCAGCAGTGGGATGAATGGTCTCCATCCTCGCTCGTGTCCCGCCGAGCCGGAGGTGCCGCAGAAGCGATGGTGAAGGGGTGAGCTTGGAGTGCGTGTGCCCGACCGAGTGCAGGCACCGTGAGGAAGACGTGATCGGTTGGCTTCCATCCATGTCTGATATTCTGCCGAGGCCAGGGGAACCAACCGAATCTCGACGTAGGTTTATCCCAGTTCGCAGATAGCACAAGGGTCTCACCGTCCGGCAGGACAGTGAGGTCTGCGGTCAATGTGGCTGACTTGAGGCCGAGTCGCCATATCGTGCGGTCGACGAGGAAGATTGCCAGCGACATAAGAGCATAAGGTCTCGCTGTGCGAAAGTGCAAGTAAAGAAAGACGAGCGCAATGACTTGTAAGGTCACATGCGACGCCAGGAACAGTTCGTACCACCGCTGGCGGAAGCTGCCCAGGGAAGTCAAGTAGAGCGACTCGTATGCGAGGAACGCAATGATCCCGTTGACTATGATAGGGTGGGTAAAGTAACCCCAAGGGTCGTTGTCTCCTGGGGGCAGCCAGATAGGTTCGAGGATGAACTCCCAGTTCAACATGCTGACGGTGTGAACGAGCGCTTCGAAGCACATGAACTCGCCAACTCGTCGGTGGAAAATGTTGAGTGACTCGTAAGATTGACCGGTGAGGAGTTTGATGGGCTGGGTCTTGGCAGCAAGGAGGTAAAGGAGAGGGAGGTTGACTATGAAGACATAGCCGGCTCGATCGGCAAAGCAGAAGAAGTACTTGGACTCGAGCAGGGGAAGGCGGTATAGATGGATGAAGACGTTGATGCCGAACCAGAACAATATAAAGAGAGATGTCGCGTTGGATGGGAGGACTCTGTTGATCACAGGGAGCGGCCGTGGTTGATATCTTAGCCAGTAGGATGTCCATCTTCCTGCTCTTGTTATCATTCCAGGGCCATCGCCCCTTGTACGCTGTGCTAGCAAAGGAAGCCGCTCGAGGTCGATATGAACATCTTTGAGGGCTCCAGAAGGTGTCGTATTCTGAGGTGAGTTGCTAGACGAGGACGATGCAACGGAGGATCTACCTGAGCCGCACTGGGCGTCAAACTGGGTGTATAGTCTCGTTGCGTCGTGGTGCCTCTTCCAATCCCACTGCTTCCGACATCTCCGCTTCTCCCAAAGGTGAAGCGCTGTGAAGACTGCTAGCAGCACCAGCAGTGCATAGTTGTAAGACGGAACGATGACTCTCCCCTCCCGTAATAGCCTTTTCAGTTCGAATAAGTAGGCGACTTGTTCGGGGGGCCTCTGGGGATGCGTTTGTTTGGCGGTGTGTATGACGTCGAGCGACTCAACCAGATCGCCTAACAGACGCGCTGACTCTTTGATGACCGCTGCGGGTCGTTGCTCGGGAGATAGGCCTTGAAGACCATTATCTACTATCGAGTTATCCATGGAATGGATGGATCTGCTGGAGCCTCTGATTATTTGATACCGATAGAAGGGTACCCTAAGGGCATGACATGAAGTGAAACAACGGCTGGGCGGAAAGAGGCAGGGCGACCTCGGGGGTTTATCTGATTAATCTGATAAGATTAGATGTGGCGGATCGAGGGGTTGTGGGGCCGGGGCAGTCCGGACGGGAACAAATGCACCTGCTTTTGACACTGTACGGAGGTATATAATCTCAATGCAGGCGTTGTAGTACCGTAATCCGTACCAAGTCACTCAGGCGTAGTCACAAGTATGCCTTTTGAGGTAAGAACAATAAGAGATGAGACAGTGTAGACTTGATACCTGCGACGATGTTACCCACAATATAAGCATACTGGAAGCCGCTGGGAGCTGATAAGGTGACATGGCGATTCAACACCGCACCAGTGCCGATACCCCTTCGAGTCGGGCACTTGGATATTACTCGCGACGCAAACACAATCCATACCGAATAAATTTTATATATAGAATCTGGAGAGAAAGTCCTAAGAATTTGGGTATAAACAACACATATGGAAAGAATATATACAGTGGCCTGCCAACTGGTCTGGCCCGGCCGTCTGACTTGAGACTCAAGCTCGATATTCTGCAAGTAACATTCGTCTTTGTCTTCCTTCTTTCGGCCCGCCTCCGAGGTTTCACGACACATTATGCTTTGCGTCCACTGCGAGTGGTGAGCAAAGAAGGGGCATTTCTTCGTCTAGACGCCGTCGCCATGCCTACTCAAGCGCCAGATATGCAGATCATGCTGAGAGACAAAAAAGAAAATAAGGATGCTGCCTTGTGGTCTCCATGGTTGCCACATCGTCGGATAATATATCGCTCCAGTTATCAGGCGCTGAAAGTCCTCGAGGTCGACTCTAGGAGTGCATGTGGCTGCAATATGTAGAAATTAAAAGAAAGGAAATGGGTATAATAATCCAGCATCGTGGGCCTAGGCGACGATGAAGTCTTGCTGGTGGGTTGCACTGCTTATCTTGCAGTTATGGTATTGGCGTATTTAAGAGGACGTCTTATCGTCATAGCCAGTCTGCCCTCGACGGGTGATTCCTCATGGGGCTCGACGCGTCCTCTTGGTAGAGGTGTGGCAGTTGCGACCCCGTCGACTCCTCGTCAACAGGGTCGCTGAGGTGCATAACAGATGCTGTAGGGCTGCCGGCCAAGAGACCGCTCAACCCCAATCTATGTTGCTCGTCCTTCGTCTCCTGCATAACCTCCGGGCTCTGGAAGGGGAACCTTGTGTTTGTGGCGTGGTCTTCCCTTATCGGTGTGATTGGGCGATCTCCGAGTGGCCAGTTCTCACTATAGTGCCCCAGGCTGGTGGTTGATGAATTGGTAAAAGTGGTGTTGACGCCAGACATATATGGTCCATATGTGGGCTGGTTCACGCTGACCGGCAAAGGCAAGTCGATTGCAGCGCCAAACGTGCCGGTACCGCTGGGGTGGCTTGGTTGTGGAAGGCTTGCCTTGCTTGCGGCTGAGGCAGAGGATGCATTACGTACGTGCTGCTTGTAAGTTGGGAGGCGGTTCGTTGGTGCTGGTGAGAGGCGTGTCCCATGGCTTTGGAGGCCGCTATCCGAGTTGGTGTACTGATGCCCGAATCGGGATGGTTGCGAGCTTGAACCAAGAACATCATCCGGATGTGCGAAACCGACACCGCCGAATGTTGTCGCTGTCGAACGCTGACTCTGTCGTTGAGATCGAAGGGATCCGGCCTTCCTGGCTGACCTCAGAGATCGGGGGCTCTGAGTCACGGCATTGGGCTGGAATGTTTCGAGGGGCCAAGCCCCACCGACGGACGAAATGGACGAGCCAGGTGACCGCGTTGTTATGGAGGGTACTATCGTCGGTGCATCCCAATGGGACGGCTGGAGAGGTGAAGGACTGGACCCTGGACTAGACCGCAGGCTCCCGTACAACTGTTGGTCCCTGCTTATCGAGTACTTCGCTGTTTCGGGACGGAGCACCTCGCTGGCCTCTGCCTCGACTTGGTCGTTGCTATCCTGGGACGAGCCTCGGGTGACGATGGACATCTCGAACTCCTTCTCCACCTTGATCCCTTCGTTCTTGCCTCTCCCGCTTGCCACGCTCCCCTGTCCACTACGCGCAGCTGACTTCGCCGGCATTGCTGTGTATCTGTTGTCTTGCGCATCGTGCCGTTGGGAGGACGAAATTAAAGTAGTATGATGATGATTGTTGAAGATGGGGAGGCCCGCGCTCCCGCCCTTGAACGAGGTGAACTGACTGTTGAAGTGGTTGCTGGCCAAGATGCTCAGTTTCACAAATAGCGGACGGAGGGTAGCTAGTGAGGAAGCAGTGATGGCGATCCCACATTCGACAACACTCCATATTGCTAAGTCGGTAAAATTATAGAGGTAGTCGGGATTAGAGATAAGTTGTGGGATATATGGTATGCGTGCAATGGTTGCCACGGAGGCTCTGAGGATATGTTAGCAGTGAGTTGTGATGAGGAACAACGGGTTTGAAAAGGACCGTTGCACAACCAGGCCGGATATGCAGGAGCAACAAAGATTGCTTCAACAGCATTGAAGGAGGAGAAAAGGGACGGGAGGGTGGGGATGACATGAAGTAATGTAGGGACAAGAACTCACAACGATCCGAGTGACAGGACGCATACCACAGAGATCTTAGTCTTCCTGTCCAGCTTGGCCTTCTTTATCAATGTTATCGGTAGCAAGGCAAGAATGAGGTCTCCCGCGATGCCGATAATGACGGCGAAATAGGTCGGAACCGTAGCCAGAGCATGGCCATTGCACTGTCCGGTGACAGGCGGGTCTGTCGTGTAGCGCCACCAGTAGTACGGAACGGGTTGGCATTGGAAGATGGCGATGAAGACGTAGAAGGCATTGTATAGTCCAACGAAGACGAGGAGCACCCAGATCGTGATGCGCTGCCAGCCATCATTGACGCATAGGCGGAGCAAAAATATGCCGACAACAAATTTGACCATTGTCGATACGACGATGTATCCGACCTGGCCTGCCCACTTCCATAGGAGAGCCTTGGGTCGTTCATCCACCGGGACGTTTTCAACGTGAGCTCCGAGCCCATGTGACACGCCAAGCAGTACAAAACTGCAGAAGGCGACCTGAAGAAGCTGATAGGGAAGCCTTGTCAGTAGTAGATCCTCTGATTATACCCGGAATAAGCGGGACTCACGCATGTGGCGACGGCCAGCCAGTCCTCGATCAAGAAACGCTTCAGGATCATGACCATAGTATAACATCGCAGGCAGACGGCGATGAAACAGAGAGAGGTCACGACGATAGCCACGACCGCCATCTCAGGTCCGCGATTGTCTTCCCCAAAGTCCCACATCTTTTCTCTTTTCTTGCTCGCCCTTTTCCTAACAGTGTAGCTTCCAACCCTTTTCCCTCTCCTGCAGCTGGTCAAGTGGTGGGGGGTGTGCACGGCGATGGAATCATTTGGTAAGGACCGGTTCTCACCGGAGGATTATTGGCATATGCTATCAGTGGGATGCATAACAGGAAGGTGAACAGGAAGAGAGAACATCATGTGAACATGAATACCGATCAAAGTAAGTACTACGAGATGCAGACGGCCGCAGAGAGGTAACACGGACGGGCCCAAACCTCGGAGCAGAGCGGATCCCTAGGGCCGGGCTCGTCCAGAGACTGGACCCAATGCCGACAGGCTGCCAGGCTGGAGGCAGCTTGGACATGCTCCGATTTTGTGACCGTCATTTCGGGTTCGAGTCAAATGAGAAGTGCCCAAGGGAAAGGTGAGCAAGGCCACAGTGGCGGCCCCAGTTTACCCGCTGGACAAGGTGAGGGTATCACAGCCAACACTGGTTCGGCAAGCTCAATTGGCCTCTGAACGCGGCGGCTTTCCAGCCTATAGCAAGGCGCAACGTAGGTGTAACATCGTGAATGGCCGAAAACTCTGGGGCCCTCCGATGGGACACAACGAATGAAAAGAATGGTGCGCTGGTGGGAGACCTCGCTTTGGTTCTGCGCCTCTCACAAGCCCTGCAGAAGTGGCAGGGCAGTTTTGTCCATTGGAACGACTGTCAGCCAGGGCGGGGCATATCATCATGCCTTGCATCGAACGATCCTCAGAAATGGAGTAAAGTGGAGCGATAGCTTGTGTAGGGGTCCTGCGTGGGGTCGATACGGCTGTCCCACCGCCGGGAATTAAACATGGCCGGGCCTGCTGAGCCTGTCAGTGGCACCACCACAGCCGCCAAGATGGGACCGGCGCCGGGGAGGGAGCACCTCCACGAAGCAATCAGAAACAGCGAACCAAGAAGTAAAGCTGACATATTGCTGGGAATATGAGATGAGATGAGATCCTGACCAGTAGGGAGCAAGAATACGAAGGTACTTTTGTTTATGAAGGCTGACTTGCTCGAGAGGAAGAAAATCAGTATGCCGAGGTGAGAGGACCCTTGTTGTAGATCTTGAATGGCGGTCGTGGGTTGGGTCAAGACCCAGCATAGGCCTCTGCGTCACGATGAGAAATGCAACGAAACGAGTGCCATGTGGCAAGCGGGCCAGTCCCAAAGAGGTGGGCTTGTGGCGGACTGCATGTCCACCCACTTCACAACACCCTGACGCAACCTGTCTCTGCATTCGTCGGTTTCTTCTCTTTCCCAACAGATTCGCTATCAGACTCCTGAGGTGAGGACACAGTCTCGCTTCGACATCCTTTTCATCTTCACGGACGACAGACGATATTCCGGAGAGGGCTTTGGTCGTCATTGCGCATGGTGGTACCGTCCCCTATGCGCAGGGTTGTGAATCTCCGACGACAATGCGGGGTGCGACAAGGAGTGCTTGATGAACTTGTCCAACCTTCGTTGTTTTTGTTCTCCAGCAAGAGGGAAAAGGAGGGAA
This sequence comes from Cytospora leucostoma, assembly GCA_003795295.1. Taxonomy (NCBI): domain Eukaryota; kingdom Fungi; phylum Ascomycota; class Sordariomycetes; order Diaporthales; family Cytosporaceae; genus Cytospora; species Cytospora leucostoma. The sequence continues at coordinate 273,117 of LKEB01000025.1, read as the reverse complement.
GTGGAAGCCTCAGTCGCGAATCAAGAGACACCATGAGACAATCTATTAGATGAGGTCGCTCTGCATCGGCACCCGCAGGTATCAGATTCACCAGACCGCGCAGTATCAGCTTCGATTCGCACCTGCGTGTCTCAGAGCATAATGGCGCAGTCCTCGTTGGCGTCATCTTCCAGACCGCCTGTCGACAACGGTGGTCTCCGCCCGAGTCCGATAGATGCCTTCAGCGCCTGCTCGAGCATCGTCATCGATCCAATGGTTACGGCGGACCTTCTGCTTGATGCCGATACAGCAATATTGGAACTCGACCAGATGCCCGAGCGTGCAGATCCTCTGTAAGGCGTGTTTTGAATTCCAGAAGCCCAGAAATCAGTAAGAATGGGATGAACGGCCGGACCACCGATTTCAATTCCAGACATGGAGTGGGGAGAAGCCGTGTTTGCTATCCTGCGGGCGGGCTGCGTTCAACCACTTCCAGCAGCTTATCTGGCTCGATTGGGACATCTTCAAGCCTCCTTATCGTTTGGGGCAGACGTGACGATTCTTCATATCAGCGCGGTCCCTTACAGGAGAATCGACCCCATCAAGGACGACCGTTCCAGGTAGGTCCATGGAAAGCCGGCCAGATGGGTTGTCATACGGCCTGTTGGAAGGTGCAGAGTCAGTGGTCCCCCTCGTAAGCAAAATTCAGTCGTATACCTGGATGTATGCTGCTACATTGTCATCATAAGCCAGCATCATCTCCCAGCCATGAGCGTTTCGTCTAAAGCCATCGCCTCGCTCTCGGAGCACAGAATAGTTAACCCTAAGGAGGCATGCAGGGTTTTCCACTGACTTTTCCAATATAGAGCCTCAGCTAGTATCGAATATCATACAACATGGTCTGGTGGTGTAGTTGGTTATCACGTCAGTCTAACAATCGTTAGAATCACTGAAGGTCTCCGGTTCAAGTCCGGGCTAGATCATATCTTTTGCAGTTCCTATGAGCTTCGGTATGCTCTTTTTTTGTCGTTCAGCCGTCTGGTTGAGTACGATCGAGTCATGTGCTTTGACGAGCTCGCGGGTCAGTGGCACCCGTCCGTCTGTTGCTTGCTGATAACTGTTGATACCGGGCCTTAATTTCTTGTTGTGTAAGGGCTCTCATGGCTTCGCTAAACCCGTGCATCTATATATGTCAAGGGGAGACGCAATGCCTCGGTAGTCCAGTCGCTTTGATACAACGAGGCTATACCGGCTGGAACTTTAGTTGGCCCTCCATGGTCGAACGACGATGTGGCATGCACCGAGATATTCATAAATCCTTTAGCCAAGCCCATTACCACATGGAATCGGTCAGTGCTGAGTGTGCAGGAGTTGAGTATAAGTGGCGAGAGGTCTGCTTGTAAGGCCATTTGTAAAGCTCCCGTTGTAGGTCAGGCAAGAGGGTAGTTCAAGACTTCCGGGCGGTGTTCCCAGTGGTCTGCCCCAAGTATCGGCGCGGCAGACGAGGTCTCATGCTAGCTCTGTCAGGTCAGTGTACGTAGGTATGCTTCCGGTTAGTCTAGTATAGTATTCCAGGGATCATACGAAAAGAAATGATAAAACAAATAGATGGTGCCAAAATAAATGTTATTAGATCTATCCAGGACACCCATGAGTTACACGGCTTTTGCGCTGCCCCAGGAAAGTTGCGGCACTCACGCAAAGGCCCCGACAAGGGCCATAAGCAAAGCACCGCCAATAACCGCAAGGAAAGCATTCAGCCTCTTGCGGCCACTCAGCGTCGTGTAGCTCTTCTCGGTCAGAAAGTCCTCGGCCAGGAGCTGCACCAGGCCGGCAAAAAGGAGCAGCCCGCTGGAGATGGCGTTCATGAAGCCGACCATGAGAAGGCCCGTCTGGCTCAAGGGATCGTAGAAGTTGTGTACGACCAGCCCGATGGCCTGGCCGATGGGGGTCGTCGTCCCGTAGGCGAGGACCATGAGCCAGGGGCGGGGCGACGACTTGGGGAATTGGAGGGCCGCTATGCGCGACCCGAGCGCGAGGCCCTCGAAGGTCTGGTGGCAGGCGATCGCGATGAGGAAGACGACGAAGGGCGGGCCCGTCGCGACGGATATGGCCATGCCGATGAAGACACTGTGGAAGAGGATGCCTGCCTCGAGGAGTAGACACTGTAGCATCAACCGCTTCTGCTCTTCAGGCGTTGGTACGTGTGGCGCGCCTGTACCCTTCGAGGCTGACTGGTGCTGTGTCAGGGGCCTTGTGTCTGCAGCATCGAGCGGCACTGTGGCAAGCTCGTCCAAGTTGAGCTCCAGGTCCAGCTCGTCGTCATCGTCGGTATCATCGTGAAAGCTATTCCCCGCCGGATCACCTGCGGCGGTCTTGCTCTTCCCATTTGCCTGCGACGTCGGTGTTGACTCGGGCGCAGGTGAAGCACCCGCCATCAGTCCCTGCCCCTCCGGAGCGCCCAGATCTCCCAGCGCGATATTTGTAGGCCGGCCCGACCCACGCCTAGCACCCATGCTGCCCGCCCCATGTGAGTGTAATGGTTCTGCCTCTTCTCCGTTGTCATCTTCTCCCCACATATGCGAGTGCGAGTGCGAATGTCCTGCGCCGCGCGTCGTCAGGTACGACTCGAGCCCCACCACCACCAATGCAGACATCATTGCTATAAATCCGGGCAGGGGCCTGTAGCCCTCGCTGAAAAAGTACGGGAGGCATGGGTCGGTAAGGGATGTAAAGGCGGTCGGGAGTAGGTGGACGAAGGCGGTGGCAATCAGAACGCCGGTGCCGAAGTGCTGGGAGTAGAAGACTATACTGTTGGAGCGTCTACTTCGAGATTGACTGGAGATAAGGGGGAAACCGCAAGCTTGAGGATAACAAGATCAGTAACGGGCAATGGGCCTTGACTTAGCAGAGTCAGTCGAGTAGTAATCAGAGCATACCAAGAGTGCTCAGCACTAGTATGAGCACCAATGCGAAGACGTGCAGTGGTGTGTTGTATGATCCCTTCTCGCCGGAGCCACACTTTGGTTTGGTGTCGCCGGCATCGGTGTCGCCGCGCTTCGCAAGCTCAGTCAGGAGCCAGTCGGTGGGGATTGAGGACCACGAAACGCCTGTTCACACAGAGGGGGGTCAGCGACAAGGTCAGCGGCGAGAATGGCACAACCGCAGCTGAAGAACGACAACGTTGTAAAGGGCGTCGAGGGGTAGAGCCTGGACAGGAAGCAAGGAGTGGAGGACACCGTGGACATACCGCTCGTAAGCTGACTTAGATCCTCCATGCTGCGAATCTAACTGCGGCGGTTGAAAGGCAGTAAACTCGTATGGGCTTTGTCAACATGGCTCCCAAAAGATGTTGTATGCTGTTGGCAGAATCATGAAGACAGTCTCGAGCTCCGGGCTGGACGGGAACGTGGATTCCATATCCATTCGCGACGGACTTACAGTCCACTGGTATTAGTCAAGGGGATCTAGTGGATCCGTCTGGAGGCCCAAGCTCTAGCAAGGTCGCATACTGTGTACCAGTGTATGTACGTACCTGCTACCGAGCTCTCATATTTACCTACTTATACTTAGTAGGTAGACAACAACCCGCTCGCCCCCTGAAATCTTATACAAAACATGACTGTATGCGCAGCGGGGAATTGGGGTGATAACAGGAGTTTATGAAGCTTTCACGGAGCGGAGCATGGGAATCCCGGTTGTAGTTTACCTCGGTACAGCAATACGCTGCTTTTTCACTGCGGTCGGCCGCCGACAGGGACAGCGATAGGCCTCGCTCCCGGCTGCTCAGGGTTCGACACCAGGGTTCATTATTGAACCATCATCACCCAACCCCAACCTCCTCCATTGCTCAATACCATGGCCTTTCTAGAAGAATATTCTACGAACAAGCTTTGTACGAACAATAACTCAAATGAAAATCGCAGAATTATACAAGCTTCACTTTAGATGTCCTCTTTCAACTCTCACCAGTAAACGGCCCCTTCTCCGGTATTCCTCCTCCTAAAGTCTTATATTTCCCCGGACCCTCTTATAAACTAGGAAGCTATTCAGGTACTCCTTTCATCTCCCTTTGAGGTACTATATGCGCCTTACACAACTACTTACGTATTATAGTTCATGGCAACCGTGGCTGAGGAATATGGGCAGCCTTAGTTGCCCCCTCTGCTGGAGGTCTTGTCTCATTGGAGGGTAGATCTTCAACACCGTTTGAATAAGTTATATTCTCTGTTCCCGAGACCTCTCGTCCCTAACCCTTAATGCACATGTGCATTCCTCATCATTCATGCTGGAATGATCAGCACATTGATAAGTAGTGGCATCTAAATATTGCTGTAAACTTACACCAGTTGAAGTGCTACATATTCAGTCACATTACGAAGTGCGCAAGCACGCCAGGAACTGAGTTCATGGGGCTCCTCACGGCAGAATCTGCGAGAAAAGATCGGGGACCCAAAGTAGGCCCTGGAAAGTAATGAACGATATGTTGATCTCTATCTCGTAGGTTACTCATTCGGATGTAGCCGTTCACCATCGCACAAGAGCCCACCGCTTACATCACCACTCTCCGACGTATCTTGATTGGAACCTTGCCACGAGGTGGGATTGATCCAAAAGGATAAGTCCCCGTGTCCATAGCTAGGTCTTCATCATTCGCGAGAATCTCACAGTCGTATAGAGTAACCATCAATGCCATTGTCAATATGTTCACCCGCTTGGTGAGAATCCTACCTGGGCAGGCGTGAGCACCACCTCCAAACGGCACCCAGTGGCCTTCGGTTCCAGCAAGCGAGAAAACCAAGGCGTTTGACTCTGGGTCTTTCTTCAGGAAGCGTCCAGGCCAGAATTGATCAACTGGGTGAGTAGAATTGTCTCCTGTACACCAGAAAGCAGCATCCATTGAGGCCGGTGTAGAATTGGCAATGCACCAGTGTTGACCGGGAATAGTCCATTTGTTGATCTGCATGTCCTCTTCTGGACGACGGACGAGAAAACCATGAACACGGAGCCTCCAGTTCTCGGCGAACGTCGCCTGCAGGAGTGGCTGGCGGATTAACTTAGCCACGTCGAAGATCGGCTGATCATCTGGCCCAATTTGAAGGCATGGTTGGACCTCTTCTCTGACGGCCTGAAGGAGTGTAGGGTCTCGAAATGCTTCCAGAGTAAGCCAGAATGAAGCCACAACAGCGTTGGTATTTGCACTGAAAGACGGATTAGACACATGATACTTTGAAGCGACAGGGCAAACGTACCTCCAAATAAATGAAAGATCTACAGACGCGAGTGCATCGTGAAAGAATCCATCCATACCCAGGAAAAGTTCTTGTCTTTCACGGAAGAAGCTGGAGCCCCAGAATGGGTCGTTTCCCCCATCATCAACAGCTTCTGGCGTGAAGTTCTCCATTGCCCAGGCCTGCCAATCAAGCACGGCCGCGAGTGCCCGTTGTCGGGCTTGGTGTGCTTTAGGTATCATAAAGCGAGGCATCTTGAGGAGTAACCCTATGATATTCTCATCAATAGCCCAAATATCCTTCAAAATTTGGGTGCCTTTGCAAGACACAGAAGTGCTATTCCGAAAAGGTCTGTCATAATGAATGCCAGAGCACTGACCGACTCCCCTCATTTGAGGTAGTACACCCTGATATCTAGTATTACCTTCACTATGAGTCCTGTTGATGCTGACAAAGTCATAACTAGGCCACCGCCGTCAATCACGCTCACCGCATTCAAGCCGGCTACAACACCAACATACACCCAGCGCCTGGTCCAATAAGAAGCCTTTGTATCTCGCTAGACACATCTGACGAGGCATGCTGTGGATATCTGCAAGAATAAGACTGCCTATACCTTATATACAAGGATCCAAACGGGCGAGTCTCATCACCCGAATTTATCACCCTGGACCAACTCCTCCGCAAACAGTGCCTAGCCATGCTAAAACGCAGACAGCGTTTCGCACTAGCATGGGTCCTTTCGGGGTCCTTCTTGCATCTTTTTGAATCGCCATGGCTACCAGCCTCCTGACAGAAATTTGACATTGTCTCCTATCAGGATCCAATGCAGCCGGGACAATACGCGTTCGACCAGCCGCACCTCAGACATCGCCTGGTACCGCAGGTGGAGAGTGGCACTTTGATGGAACGGGACCGCAGGATGCAGCTATCGTCCTCCCTGGAGATGCTGGGTATTGTGCTTCTGGAGTTGTGCTTCGGTGAGCTATTGGAGGAGCAGCCGTACCGGACCAAGCATCCCAGTTTCGGCTATGGGCCAATTGAGAGGATATTCTACGTCGCGGCAGCTAAGGAGTGGCATAGAGAGGTGGAGGAGGAAGCTGGATATGAGTACGCTGTTGCTGTCGGTTGGTGCTTGGGTGGCATGTTGAGTACGCCGTCGAATGAGTGGAGAACGGAGATGTTCCAGAAGGTGGTTCATCCGCTCGAGTCTTGCTACGGACACTTGCCGCAGCATATACAGCTGTAATCTGGGTCATTGTTGGCAGATGTTTATAGGAAGATGGCAACCTCTCCACGTTTCAATGGTATGTTGTCTCTATTTCAACAATCTCGTGGCCTCTAGATGTCAACACTCCATAGGATCAATGTCAATCACTCCGACTTCTCGATATATTGCATATGAAAGAGTGGCGAAACATGTATTATGATGGAGGAGTGGTTACATATCATTCGACTCTCTGCGCACACATCCATCTCCAGTTCTGAAGTGCTTGACTGACGCGTAGCAAACCCTGTCGAATTGTTGTTAGGAATCTCTCATCCCAACAAAAAAACTGATAATAATAGTTGCTCACCCCAAGCAACACCTCCTAAACACTAATGTGTTTCCTGAGGCGATACAACAGTTTTCGCTTATCATTTGTTCTGTCTACGGTTACTTTCCCCGAAGACCTAATTGTAGCTCAAAAAGGGTCGTCCAAGGTGGAAACCATAATCACCAAAGGCGGAGCCTATAATGCGGAGTATTCATGTTGATCACTCGATATCAGGGAACAGAAGCTGGATACCAAGGTCATTTCTGATATGAGAGAATTGCACAGGCGAGGTGCGATGAGCAAAGCATATTTGAAACTGCTACAGCGAATATGAGACACGTGCAATGGAAAGCTCAGATGTGTACTCCCAATACCAACAGCCTCCTTCTTTATTGTTGTCCTAGGGTTGAGCTAATTGATATATATATACTATTACCTCAAGAAACCGCGAATCTCACGCTTCCAGTCCACCAGGTTCGCACACAACAGTAAGATACTGTCAACCTTATCTTCAGGACTCTTCTTCGGGTTGGCCAAGATCTTGCTAACCGGTTCAAACAAATCCCATACTTGGATAAATCGCGCATCGTTGATGTCACCAATCTTGCTGAATGCGGTCTTCATCGCGGGAAACTCTGAGATACTTTGAACATGTCTCTCCAGGAACTGGATTATGGGCATTGCATCCGCAGGGTCCGGTTGGCGCCAAGCAATGAGGTTGGCCAGGGTGCTCGTCTTGAAGCAATAGATTATCGTCGCAGCCAGGCCTGCCGCCAGCGCCGTCGCAACGCTCGATCCGGTGATCTCGCTCGGCGGTCCCTGCCTATCGCCGGTCTCCGCCCCGACATGGACGTTGACACCCGGGAAGATGTAGTCAACGTCCTTGTCCACGTATCGGAAGGGAGTCCCGTCATCCTTGGCCGCGCCGATGCGAAACAGGCTGTCGCGCTTGACATTACTCGGGTACGTGTTGGTGGTGAACTGGCCCTTGTCGGGCGAGCTGCAGAAGAGGATGCGCTGGTCCCTGCAGGCGTCGTCGATGGCGTTCTCAAAGAGCTTCCTTGCGCGGCGGTGCTCCTCCCCGGTGGGCACGGGTATGGACCATGACATGGAGATGATGCTTGCGTTCTTCTCTCTGGCGGCTTGGATAGCCTATTCCCGGGGCAGAGGTGTTAAGATTCGGTGACCATTGGAGTTTTATAGGGACATGAGACTCACCAGCGCCGCTGACTCGAGGTCAATCGTGCTCTCACCAGTCGCTGAAGTGTATGTCTTCAGCCGAATGGGGTAGATTTTTGCCATTGGACATACTCGCAGAATGAGTTTTGCCATCTCACTACCGTGTCCTTGGGCCGAGTTGTACCACTGCCCGACCGCATCGCCGTGGTAATCGAAAGTTTTACCCGGGAGCACGCGCTCAGCCAAGAAATTGTCTAGAGGCATGACACCATCGTCAATGAGCGCTACCACGACATCATCCTCAACTGTTGTGGCTTCAACCTGCGCCTGCTCGGAATTGTTTAGCATTCCATCCCAAAAAGGCTTGAACTGCACGGCGAATCCCTCCATGCATCTCATCCATTCATGCTTTCCGAGTGGCTGATTTTCCGAGTCAATCATTTTGAACGACAATGGGCTCCGGTGTTGGCAAATCTGCTAAAATCAATATCGTTTATATTTGAGGATTCTACATAGAGCTTGACAACGAGGGAGCGTCATTCTATATAGAGGCTCATCTGGTGACCGGGCCCGCATATATGAGGAATGCGACGATGTTGCAAGCGCCCGCTGCCCGACCCCGGGGCCGGTCCCGATCCACCCATGTAACGTACATGCCCACGAATATTTATTATTAGGTAGATGCCTCTGTGTAAAGTGTCAGACAACTGTGACCCAACATCAGGATATCAGGGTATATGACAAAATGCCGTGGTGGGCGCCTCACATACATACTGATGTTGTTTCCTGTCCAATCTCTGACCATTCATAGCAACCCTTCCCAAGGGTTGCCGCTGAGGTGGATCAACTTCATCTCATTGGATTATATTCCCTGCCAAATTCTGGGGGCCATCACACCTAAGTTGGGAACCGAGCGGTAAATTCAGTGATGATGTTGACTTCCGGTGATCATCATCCCAATGCAACCGGAGTCGTCAAGTTTCCACATCATGTCCGACGATAATGCCCCCGATTTGGACCTGCGCAAACTCGAACTCGTTGACGACGACTACGACGACGTTAGCAACGATGTACTCAATATTACCTTACTCCAAGATGATAGCGAAGGCGGCAGATTTCATATCAAGAACAATGCGCAATACCCTTACCAGCGCCAGGAAGTGATACAGCGCACGGGATCCGTCGATATCCGATGCACAGTTGTTGATATCGTCCACGGCGTCATGGCGCCAGACAGCGATTACTGGGCGACGCTACTGGTCCTGAGATTTCGTTTCGATCCGCAGAAGCGGTCACGCCGTATCGCTGAAGCCACTTTGAAGCTGGAGTTTGGCGTCACAAACCCAAACAACGAGATGCCAGAGGTGGAGGCCATCTCATTCGATGGCAACTACAGCTTGCTGCCTAGCACGCGGTCGGAGTCGTTCACAAGTGGCATTGAGGGGACGCTCGGTGTAAGCCAGATCGTCAACGCCAGCACAACAGCCAAGTGGGAGAGAACGGTGACGCGTGAGACGGCAGACAAGACAACAGTGAGCGGTGGCAAGCTGGTCGTCGACAACATCCCTCCGAGCCGGGTCGCCAAATGGACACTTCTCGAGAACATGTCGCTCAAGTCCGGGCTACCAGCTTCGATCCAGGTGGCTGTACGTATCAAGAGGGGCGATGAGGAGGTCTTCTCTTGCATGCCCTCTATCAACTGCAAGGCCGACAAATGGACATCAATGGAGACGCTCCTTAGCAGGGTCCCGGAGGATGATCCTCTGCTGCTGAAGCCGGACAGCAAGCCTACCAACCGGCTTATGGACTACGACACCGAGAATCTGGGAGCTGTCGATCTGCAGCAGCTCAGTGCTGTTGTTCCAACGACCATGATACTTGCCGCGGAGAAGAAGTAGACGAAATAGCAATGCGATACTTGGTAAATTGCTACATAGAATAGTGCTTTTATGCAGATAGAATCTACTGGTTCCAAGCGGCCTTAAACCAAAGTGGCCTGGGTCGACCTCAGGATTACGAGTTCATTGATCAATTTCCCGTTTCCCGTCGTACCCGGTCGGCGGTGGGACCCATTGACGGACATGACTGTGCCGCAGCCCTGCAGTCGCGGAGACAACTTCGAACCATTAGCGCCTACATACATCTGATACAACGCAAGTTGGGTTTCATAGCGCCAGCGCGAGTGGGGGCCGAGCATGAGAACGTCTTGTGCGATGCAAATATGTTGAAGTTTCGTGAACTTCTATGAATACTTCTTTGCCCGGCTTTATATACTAGTTTACAATTTGGGGAGCAGGGCTGATGCCCCTGAGAAGACTGCAAGGCACTCGTAAGTCTTCCGGGATAATGTGATAGCAGCGTTGCATCTTCGTACTTTACCCGCCCGCCAATGTTAGGCCGCGGCCTCTGTGGGTCTCGGCGCGTAAACGACACATGGGACGAGATCACCTGTGCAAGGAGCTGTATCAAATGTCGGGCGAACCAAATATTCGTACCTAACACCTGGACAGGAAATATCTTCAGCTGACACTTGGGATGCTTACTGCGACGGATGATTAACTTGAAGAAGTAAGCAGGGCTCCACGTATCTTGCAGTCGCTGGTTTGCATTCTTACTACTTTGTAATTTCCAAGACTCAGTCGTACCAACACCCTCGCAATCGTACCTCTTCGTTCGTCATACCAAATGAGCCAACGAGGGGGTAACACTAGTAATAAGATATATTAAATCAGTCTCAACGACGGTGTGCATCGGATTGCAGGACTCCTATCAGTCACCCCTTGCCCACTTGACATAGCAGGGATACCCGTTCGCAGGATGCAAGCCGCCCGAGTCCGTTTGATATGCCCGTTGCCCGTGAACAGTCTTGACGGGGTTCCCTAACAGCGTCCTCTTTATCTTCTCCACGACGCTCAGCTCGCTCTCCCTTTGGGCATCATAATCATCATAGGCATCCCGTATCTCAAGATCCCTACAGGTAAGAATGACAGCCACGCGGAGTTCGTTCCATACCAAAGTCTGCCCAATGCAGTTCCTGGGACCTTGTTCGAAAGGTCGGTAGGCTGCTGGATCTGGGTGCAGGTCATCTTCAGGCCCAACGAGGAATCGCTCTGGTAGAAACTCATTGGCTCTTGGCCATACCCGGGGGTTGACGTGTAGCGCTTGGTGAAGTATGTTTGCGCCAGCATACTCCATGGGTTGCTCATTGCCCTGGTGGTCGGTGACAGTAATTCCCGGGAGTCCGGAGCGCATCGTTCCAGCCGGTCCGTATATGCGTAGTACCTCCTTTATGAATGCCACTGTGAGCTTGCAGTTATTCAAGAAGCCAGGACTCTCTTTCAGAACGCCAGCTGCAGCGTCGGGGTCTTGCCCAAACACCTGATCGTGCTCATCTCTTAATTTCCTGAGCCATGCGGGATGCTTAGCAAGCATATGGTAGACGTAGACCATGATGGAGGCTGTCGCATCGGTTCCTGCGAAAAGGAAAAGTCGAATTTGACATGTTGCGTAGTGTGCAAACCTCTCGTCTAGTCTCTCGTTGCGGAGGATATCCAGGTCTTGGGTCTCAGCCATGTATGCTTCAAGGGCGAGCGTGGTGACCGACTTGATAGCCTTGGGTTTTCCTTGCGTTCCATCCGGATCGACCGCATGTGCTGCCTTGATCTCCTGGAACCGCCTCTCCAGCTCTTGGCGGATATATCTGTTGATGATATTCCCATTGTACCGTTGAATCAGGGGTCGAAAGGGATGCATTAGCACGCGAGGGTCCCAAAAGGAGTGCCAGCTTAGAATGCGTCCAAGTGCGGTTGCGAGAATATTAGGCGACTTCTGATAATGCGAATCATCATCCCTTGGCTTGTCAGCAACTCAAAACTAGATCGATCCCAGGGACGCTTACAATGTGACTTTCAGAATGATCTCCATGGTGAGTTTGGTGGTAAACTCGTCTAAGGAGAACATCCCCTTCCCAATCATCTGAACCAGCTTCTCACGAAATACCAGGACCGAGTCAACAACGTGAGGAACGTTGTTAAGCATGGCTCCAGTACTGAAGCCGGGGTTGAACAAGGATCTCCAGTATCTCCAATCGTCTCCATTCATAGTGACCAGATCCGGGCCGCCGGTTACGGGCTGCATGAATCGGGAGAGAACGGCAGTCTTGGGGAGGTTGTACTTGTTGCAAATCTGGTTAATGGGTTCAGGGCCAAAGACTGTGTATAGAGGAGGGTACACAGGCCAGAAGTCCATGAGGAAAATCTCGGTGTCGGCAAACTCTTCACAAAGGTCCCGCATGGCGAACGCGACGGCTGCGTCGGGAGGAATTCTGTCTAAATACTTCTGAAGCACAAGTAGGTGACCTGTGATCCAATTCCATCCTTTCGGCATGGGCTGCCGGTCATATCAGTAAAACATCCAGACATCTGCCACGGGCGGATTTGCGCTACTCACTACCCCCTGCTTTCGAAGCTCATTGATCCTGCGCCGATGGCTGTAGACGATATGAATCAAGTATGCAATGCAAGTGCACAACAAGACACCGGTGGTGGACAAGATGGTTAGCCACGCCATTTTTAGAGGCGGGGTTGTCGTCTGAGGAAGTGACGGCGGAAAGCAAGAAGAAAGAAGGAAGGGGGAAGGTATAGAAAGAGCGGCTTTTAAGGCAATAGAAGTTCGACTTGGTCACAGGTCTGAAATCATCATTGATGGATACGACCTGTTGGCCGTACTGTTGGTCATATACACACGGCCAGTTTTCCAAGGTTTATCAGCTCCTTGCACGCGGCAGTACGGTACCTCTGTACCGTCGAGCCAAGAGAGGGGGTGAGGGGGTGTGGAGGCTCACCCGTGGTCCGTGGAGTTTCTATAGGCCGCATCTGCTTCATGTGCTCATGGTAGCCTACGCCTTACACTCCTGGAGTTGAGTGCATTGTTGGCATGTTGGTTCCTATTCTCGCCTGTGGTTGGGGTCGCCCAGTGCCTGGTACTTTGTAAAGTGGTAAAACAGACAAGGGTGGCATTTGGTCTTTTTGAAAGCAACAACCGGCCAGACCGGGCCGGCATAGTGCGGTGCTGCGGTTTCGAGAGGCGCTCAGACATGCACATATGTATGAAGTTGACCAAAAACCTGCGGGAGGTGCAAGAAGCTTTGGTTGAGCCGACCAACACTGGTCAGTAGACCGTATCTGAGGTCATCAGCACGCCGACTGAGGCTTTAGCACGTAGCCGAGAGGCTTGCCACGGAACGTCGACTCTGTCTTTGTAGTACATCCTGGCGGTGCGTATTATGGAACATGCCAACCTAAACATGAAGAAACACAGGAACACACCAAGACCAAATTTGGTAAGGTTGCCATCTGCGATTTCTGAAGGACTTTAATGTGGATGGAAATGGCGATTGATCGTCAGAAGGTACTGCCGCGTATTGGGAATTTACTTCTACTTGCGACGTCCCTCAAGGCATCCAAAATTGGACAGTCCGGAACGGGTAAGCCAATACCGCGATAGACACCGGACTTTTAGGGGATCTCTTTGTTATGAGCACCCGTTAGGAAGCCAGTCGACAAGTCGTAGCATAGAGCTCACAGGAGCTTAACCCAAGATATGACCAGGTTGCCGACTATTATCGCAGAGTCACTCAAATCCAGGCAATGGCCATGGCCATAACTACAGTCCAATGATAGCATATCAGTGCTTGTGGAATGACAAGAAGAAGCCTGTGGAGGAACCGGAGTATGAGTGCTTGATCCTGCTGGTGGAAGTCCACAAGAACGTCAGGTACGCGAATGGCCAATTCCTTTTGATTGTATACATCTGCAATTCCGTTGAGAAGCGATTGGAGAAATTATCTGATCATCTGTCATGTAATAGAAGACGAGGTAAATAATTCGAAATCGTTTGATACTAGTAATATATCCTGTGAGAAACAGCACAAGTATCCTAAGTTCCTTGCAGGAAGACTGGTGTTGGGCTCTGACTTGATAGCCTCTAGAGTTATGTACCGGCATAGGGAACACAGAGTCTTCTCCTCGTGGCCTCTTTCCAGTTGACACGTGGTGGGCTACGGGATACCGTTACACAATTCTCCCTATCGAGCTTGGATATTATGGGGAACTCATTCTACATGTCCTGGGTATTTAGTAGACGAGTCGTAGTAGTCACTAACCACCTGTACAGATCCATGGAAGGGAGATGAGCAAGTCAGACCATATCTGTGTGCAAGCTGACTTGTATGACATCGATTGTGCTCAATGTAACTAACAAGCGAGGTCAACCTCCAATGATATCTCGAGGAAGCCTGACGTTGAATCCTGGTGTCTCACTGCTTGTTCAGGCTGAGAACGAAGAAGACCAAGGCCCGCAATCCTACAACAACCTGCCACACCTCGTGATGTACTTCTAATCTGCTGAGATCAACTGCATCCGGTATAGTAAGCGTATGGCTTCTTGCTTGGCAGTCCTCGGAACTGCAAATTGTTACTCAACTTGGTGGCGGCAGACTCTTGGCAGTACTCACTCCGAAGACTGATTTGAACCCCATTTGGTCAAGGAGCGTACCCGGTTTGGTTTCAATATCCTGCTTTACTACATAGATGTTTTAGGATACTGGGCTATATAAACCACAGTGGAGTCGCTAAGTGGGAGCTTCAGGTGAATTTGAGACACCTCTCTGCCATTGACATTTTTACCCTGGGAAATCAATACTATTACATCCATTCCTCTATATAATTACAACCTGTCAAGATGAGAAGGTCATTCTCATTTATCAGAGCTCTGCTTTTGAGGCAAGATTTCTTCATATTTCACATATACGCATACAAAGAACTGACCGGGTCAAAGCTTCCTCGTGATAGTGAGCACTGTCGCCGCGACTCCATGCCGAACAACAGGTCTTCCGGAGTCCTGCACCTACAAGCCGACCCAGACCATCATCGCGACGACAGGCTGCCCTACGACCTGCAGTTCGGTGGTAAACTGCATAGCTGACGGTATGTCGCCCACGATATCCATTCGCTGTATCTTTATAGCGTGGCCTTATGGAGTAATCAGCTAAATACTGACTGATTAGCGGCCCTCCCTCTTGCGTGCGGGTGCACAAGCATGACTGTCGACCCTGTGACTACGACGGTTTGCCCTAGTACGACGGCGTGTGTTCAATGCACGACGGGCTGGGGCATTGTGGTAATTACGCCAACTACTTGCCCGACTGCTATGCCGACCGAGTGAGGGATCTATTTCTGGTGGGCATGAGAAACTAAAATCCCTAATGAGACCTAAGTTATTTTCGATCTGTATCATAACTCTCCAGGACAATCTATGATAGAAGACGAACGATGACTCTCGGATTATTTTCGGGGGTTGTCATGGAAGTGTCTTCAATACATTGAAAGGGACCTCGAAAGGCAGTCGAAGCAAATACAAATGCCATTACTGAAAGAGTGTTCGTGTTTCGGTGTTATACTCACGTATCCTCCTCCTTCCCCCTGATATCCCCTTCGTCCACTAGAAATGCATCCGGTCTAACGAATTTGATTCCACGAGTCGTAATGTGATTGCAAAATTAGGGGCGATGATTTCGGGGAACGCACCTAGTTGATCAATAATATCCATTCCCGGCAACGGGGATGAGTTTGGAGGAGGAAAGGATCCATTGCTCGGCGTGGAAAAGGCCAAGGCAGGGTCAGGAAGCGTTACTCCGACGGCGGATTCAAGTGACGGGACCATACACCAGAATTGTTTGAGCATGACCATCGATTTTGAGAGTGTTTAGTCAGTATAGGCCAAAAAGGCAAAAGAATATGAGGCGATAATCGCCGGGAATTGAGCCCGACGTGGGGGTCGAACCCACAACCTTGAGATTATTTATCAGAACCGAGAGGCTCATTAAGAGTCTCACGCTCTACCGATTGAGCTAGCCGGGCCTCTATTAGAGGCTGTATTACCGGGCGCCGGTTAGGCGCCGGTTGTTGAAGATCGGTATCTGTGGGAGTCTTATAACGGGCATTACAAAGAGACCTGACTCGACAACGGATTTGAGCACCAAAGGCGCGTGGGATGTGCTTGAAGAGTGGTCATAACAGGAGTCAAGGTTGTTGAGCTGATATATTTACTGATTGTAATATGTAATATCCCCATACAGTCCATCATCTCTGTACAGAGATTTGACGTTGCGAGTCCACTTGCTCGTCAATACCCCTTGCGTCGCGTGGGTGGGTTGGATTCCAGGGCCCCTGGAGATGTCGGGTTTGTGCGAGACTAACACGTAGACTACATGAGTGTTGAGAACATCGGCCGAAGCATCACCATCCCCTCGCCTTCTAAACTCTGTAGCCCGATCATGGATCATATCCAGCGAGCTTCAGAGGATGAGCTCCGTGCCATAGTGCTGGCGCTCTGCAAAGACTCCAGGACTGAACGGCGGGTACTGGCTTACCTCGGCAAGCTCAGGAAGCTCAAGCACGCCCAAGCAAGCTCCGGGACGAAACGAAAGGCAACAGAAGAGGTTTTCATATGCGTGCGCTGCAACGAGGCCTTCAGCGAGGATACGAACCATCGCAAGGCTTGCACTTACCACGATGGTAGGTCACCCATCCCATCAAATTATCTCGGGTCAGGATATTTGTTTCAGCTGACGGGCACCACCAATCTGATAGGCTACTTGGAAATCGACGAGGAGGATATCAACGATGTTTGGGCCGATTGGGATGAAAGATGCCACGGGACCATGGACACCGATGAGAATCGTGAGAAGTACCCGAATGGGTTTGCGTGGGATTGCTGTGACAAGGAAGGTACTGCCCCGGGCTGCACCAAGGGACATCACTACGCTGTCGAGGGGAAGAAGATGAAGCCGACGACGAAGGCTGTCAAAGTGGCGGATGCAAGTCGCCAAGGGGAAGGAAGTGAAACTGGTGGTGGTAGTGGAGATAATGACCCAGCCGACAAGTAAGCCAGGCAATACATAATGGGCGATGCCTACATACCTATATACCGAGTCCGAAGTATGTAGCCAGTGATAAGTGGATTGGGTAGTTTAGTGTTTGCAATGTTGTTAACAACGAAGGTCTGGTGGACGATCAAGTCGAAGCTGGAATCCGCTCCAAGATAAGCCTCAAAAAAAAACTTAGGTGGCAACAAATAAATACCACAACCAGATCCTGCCCAGGCACTTGCCAGCCAGAACTATTCGTAAGTGGGAGGGTTCAGAGGTTTGACGGCTGAAGTAAGGCTGCAACACCCTTGCAGCACCAAAGACTTCCAGTATCGGAAGGAAGGCAACCGCCTCCAGGAAAGAAGAGGTGCGTTCCAAAAATTGTTTCCTGTTTCGATGCGAACCCAGCTTCCCAACTTGAGTACGAGCTTACCGCACACAACGAAACAAGTCTACCTTCCTTGTTTCTTCTATACCCTGGCCGCACTTCAAGCCTCATATCGAGATCGGTCTCAATCTAAGGAAATATGGAGCGCATTCGCGAAGCAACCCAGGACGAGCTACGCGCCATCACCCTCACCCTGTGTTGTGAGGCCTGCGATTGCGACAACGATACAAAGAAGCGCGTCTTGAGCCATCTCAGAGTTCTCCAGCACTTTAGAGGTGTCCACCTCGATCGCCCAGCTACCGCCGAGCGCATTCGAGAAGCATCTAGGACGGAATTGCGCGCCGTCCTCCTCACAATTTGCGAGGACGAGATCGCCACGAGGGATCAGGCTCTGGACTACTTACGAGTTCTGACGCATTTCAAGATGTTACAATCCGACGAGGAGGACGTGGAGAATAGCCAAGATAGCAAGAGTGACGAGACGTCTGAGTTCATCTTCGACTTCAGTCAAGGACAACTCGATGGGACTACTGATATCGATGATGCACCTGGCTCCCTCGAGGAAATATCATGTATCAATTGCGAGGAGGTCTTTAACGAGAAGACCAATCATCCTCGGGCTTGCAAGTGGCACCGTGGTATGTTCTCTGTCGACTGATCGAGAAAGGCGAACATGAGAGAAGTAGTCGCTAACATTATTGTATCAAGGCCGCCTCTTGCGTGTTGGGGTTGGCAAGTTCGTATGGTCCTGCTGTAACGGCGGCCCTGGCTGTATGGAAACCTTTCATTTCACAACTGAAAGTAACGCTGAGTTTGAGATGAGAGTGGAGCGGATGGCTGGAGGTTGGACATCAACAACATAAAGGACTGTTTTAATATTGCTGCACTTGCACCATCAACCTCTGGGTTTAGCTCCTATGTATCCTAAGGTCGAGATCATTGCGGCTCGCTTATGAGCGCCTCACACGCCTTGCTCTAAAACAATTAGCCATACATGCAGTGACGACTTAAAGCTGCTGAAGAAGATCTATCACTCAGACGTGGGATGATTAGGAGAGTAGATTGAAAGAGCCCCCTCGGCTTGGTCCAACTTCTTCGGTTCGAAGTTCGCGACGTGGTGAGTTGTCAAGTTACCTGCGTTGTCCTCATCTGCCACCAGTTGACAGCGTTTTCGCTCGTACAATATCCTGGCAAGTTCACCATGTCCAAATCCTCTCTGGTTTCAACAATATCTGAGTGTCGAATCCCACCAGACTTCCTCTGCCCAGTTACCGCCTAGCACGCCCCCCGCACTTCGACATTGACCGAAGTCTCAAACCTCGGAAGCCCATATGACCTGCCCAGGTAGGCACTTGCTCATCCTTATCCTCAAAACCCCTTTATGATTTTAGCAATCCACCAACGGAAGCTAAAACGAGAAATAGAGACATACTGGCATCTTTCTGTCCTAACTCAGGTTCCGCGCCGAAACTGTCAGCGGCCGCAAACTCGTGCACCTGACCGTGCGAAATGGCCGCCACGTCGTACGCCGACGCGCTCCGTCCAACACCAGCGGAATTCCAAAGTCGAGAGGTGGACCAAGAAAATCAGCATGGGGATGTTTCAGACAACCTAAGAGCCGCGGCAGACCTCGACGCCGTGGTTCTTGAAGCTCACGCCAACATGTCCGCAGACAGCGCGATGGCCCTGAGCATAGCCAAGGCTGAACGTGAGGACAGAGAAGCCATAGCCGCCGCCCAGGCGGAGGAGAGACAGGCTACTGAGGACCGAGAGCTGGCGTTGCGATTGGAACGAGATGGTTCTATCGAGTCGACTACACCTCGCAACAGCAGCGATCCGACACGCACTCTCGACCTTGAAGCCGACTTCGACGACGAGTTGACCCAGAGGCTTGAGGCACTGCAAACCAATGCGAACGAAGACGACAATGATGACGATGGACCCAGAGCCGGTCCATCTTCAAGCTCTGTCGATGCTCGGACTGTCCGACCGACGTTGAAACAGCGTGTATGCGCCGCCTGCGACGACCACGTCCCCCTGCACGAGCTGGCCATCTGTCCCTGTTCCCACGAGTACTGCGGCGGATGCATCGAGAGGATCGTGGTAAACGCGATCACCGACGAGGCCTCATGGCCTCCCCGCTGCTGCCGCCAGCGCATCCCGGCGGAGGAGCCCCATATCCGCATCTTCCTCAGCGAGCAGGTCGAGGGGCAGTACTCCGCCAAGAAGCTCGAGATGGACACGCCGGACAGGACCTACTGCCACAAGGCCGGGTGCTCCAAGTTCATCCCCCCGCGGGGGGTCAAGAAGAATATCGGGACGTGTCCCAGCTGCGAGGCCAAGACCTGCACCGTCTGCAAGGCGGCCGCCCACCAGGGGCTGGACTGCCCTGACGACGAGGCTGGCGAGCAGCTGCTGGCCCTGGCACGGCAGGAGGGGTGGAAGCAGTGCTTCTCGTGTCACAGCATGGTTGCCTTGAATGACGGCTGCAACCACATGAGTAAGTGCACGGCATCCCTTCTCAAATCTCCACCTCTATCTTTTTTCGTCC
>LKEB01000025.1:141347-253277 GCA_003795295.1 Cytospora leucostoma | reverse complement strand
TTCTTTTTCTCTTTCGAAAACCCATGATGCTGATTTCTTCGCCCCATCACAAGCATGCCGGTGCGGTGCCCAATTCTGCTACGGCTGCGGTGCGAGGTGGAACCCAAGGGCATGCACGTGCCAGGTGTTCGACGCGGATGCGCACCCCTATTTCTATGACAATGACGTGGAAGAGCCGGTGCCAGACCCGGGACTGTATGTGTGGGAGTTCCCACAGCCAGAGCCGAGGCCGGAAGCGGTGCCGCGGGAGGTGGGCGATGACAATGTCGAGCAGGGGCCGGAGTGCTCGCATGAGCAGTGGAGGCGTAGGGGCGGTCCTGCGCGTTGTGGTATGTGTCACGGTACCATGCCACGCTGGATCACGGTCTGTCGCCAGTGTTCCCTGGCGGTCTGCGGGCGATGCAGGGCGCAACGTCTGTAGACGGGAGCTGGACGGGTTTACTCGAGCGCTGGGCTCATGCCGGCGAAGAGTCAAGTTTTGCCCGAAGGAGGGCTTCTTCCGCCGTTCCGGATCGGATGGTAGTCAAGGATATGAGTCGAGGAGGTTGGTCCGAGTGCTCTTCTTGCACTGAGCGTCTGCCCATGGGCCGCTAGGGCTACTTTGTGTCCTGGACAGTTCCTGTAGCGACCTTAATTGTATGTAGTACCTGTCCGTAGATATAGCCGGACACCCGAATGCCAGGCATTCTCATCCACAAGTTCAGACGCGCGGAAAGCCCCACCTGCATGAGAACCTCATGATCACGCGTGAGAAAATAAGGTTTGCAGTTATGATTTCATCATATTGTACTGTTCTGCATGAATCAGGTCAAGACCGTGATATAAACTATTAACCGAGTATGGAAGTTGATTCCATTGGTATCATACCCAATAAACCCCAAGAAGAACACCGGTGCAATCGCGCCGTCCACGATTCCTAATGCTGTTGAAATGCCACAAATCGCAAAAAAATCCTCTTACTCTCTTTTCCGCCCTTCCGATATCGAGGTTGGCTCCGGCTCAGGCACCCAGCTGATAGCTTTGCGTAGACCTGGCTCCAGGAGGTTTTCCCCTCTTCGAAACGCCACCATGGCGTGGACCAAGAACACAGAGTTGTTGAACACGCTTAAGCCTCACCAGGCCAGATCTCGTCGGCGATCTGCCTCACGAGCGACAGCTTGTCCTTCTCGTCCTGCAGGCTCAGGGGGTAGCCGCTCTCGTGGGTGGAGAAGCCGCACTGGGGGCTGACGGCGACCTGCTTGAGGGCCTCCTCCTTGGTCTGGCCGGTGCCCTCGGCGATGTACTCGGCGGCGCTGTAGATGCGCCTCTTCATCTCCTCCTTGTCCTCGAGCTCCCTCCTCTTGGTGGAGATGACGCCGACGACGACGTGCTTGCCCTTGGGCAGGTACTTGAGCGGCTCGAAGCCGCCGGCCCGCTGGGTGTCGTACTCGAGGTAGAAGGTGTCGACCTTGAGGTCGCGGAACAGCTTGGACGCGATGATGTCGTAGGCGCCCTCGGCGAAGTGGCGGCCGCCGATGAAGTTGCCTCGGCACAGGTGCACTCCCGTGTGCATGTCGGCGGGGGTCTTGGAGATGGCGTCGTTGTAGAGGGCGATGTAGGCGTCGAGGAGGTCGTCCACGCTGCCGATGTTGTCCTTGTCCTCGGCCCATCCCTGGCGGAACTTCTCGGAGCAGAAGTCTGCGTGCGCACACCTTTGTCAGTACATTGCACAGTGTCATGTGTGTGTGTGTGTGTGTGTGTGTGTGTGTGAGGCTGGGTGTCACTTACAAGCCAGACCGGGGTCGTCGAACTGAACGTTCCTCAGGCCAGCCTCGTAGAGCATGTTCAGCTCGGCCTGGTAGACCTTGGCGACGTCCTTGAAGTACTCGGCATCGCTGGCGTACACGCCCTCAGCCCAGGCGCGGTTCTGCTTGTACCGCATGTGGAACCAGGAAGGAGTGATCATGGTCAGCTTGATGTCGGCCCACTTCTCCTTGGGGAGGGAGGCCTGGACGAGCTGCAGCTCGTGCAGGTTGCTCGAGCTCTTGGCGGATCCGCCGTGGCTCAGCTTGGAGCCGGCGATGACGCTGTCGCCGGGCATGACCTGCCTGTCGGTCTCGATCAGGGAGACGACGTCGGGGTGGTACAGGCGGAACAGGGACGCGTCGGCCTCCTGCAGGGCGGTGCTGCCCTCGAACTCGTCCCACATGCGGCCCCAGAAGCGCTGGCGGTTGAACTCGCCAGAGTTGACGGCGCGGAAGCCCAGCTCCGTCTGCAGCTTCACGACGTCGGCGACGGACTCCTGCTCGACGGTGGCCAGGTTGACCTCCTCGGGGGTCTTGCCCTCGCGGATGGCCTCACGGGCGTCCAGGAGAACCTGGGGCCGGAGGAGGGAGCCCATGTGCTCAGCGCGAAAAGGGGGAGCCATCTTGATCTAGTTGGAGGAGGATGGACGGGTATGTGTGGAGGGTGTGGTGAAAAGGATGGGTATGAGAGTAAGTAAGTGAGTGAGCGAGACAGGTACAACCCAGACAACAACAATATAGGGACGATCAGTCACCGGAACCTGAGATTTTCAATTACTATCGCGTCTTATCAATGAGGGCCGAGGAGAGGGGTCCAGTCCCTTCAACGCTGTGGGGAAAATATCAAATTTTCCTTCCTTATGCAGCGTATATCCGTAGCTCCGTTATGTTCCCGCTCATCAACATTCCTCGGCATGTATTTCGATACCCTAGCGAGGTTTAGTGACCCAACTACTCAGACGCTTGCCCGGGGGTGGCTTGTTGGTAGGCCAGTCATCCAGTCACCAACGTGCGGCCCGGGTCTCCGGGTAGAGATCCCGCGGCGTAGCGTCCCCGGTATCGCGACGGCGCCGTTCGGTGTTTTCGGTAGACATGTCGGACATTCAGGGAACTTCACCAACCCTCATACCGTACAATCAAGTTCACTCCCAGGATGCGCCACCAGAGGTCTTAAACTCAAGACTATAAACAGAACCGGCCCACAATACTCCACGCAGATGTTAAACCACACGTGACATCTACCCTTCCATAGGATTTGACACCATCTACAAGTAGACTGGTGGTTTGAGGCCGGCTCCGCCGATGTCACCCCGGAGTCCGGATCGGCAGGGGTTTGAGTGACATCGCTGCTCTGAATGATAGGCAGCTTCCGTACCTCATCGAAGCGCCAACCGATAGTGCAATTGGGCAACTTATAGACAGTCTACGCCAGTTCGCTAACAGATGCTTCAGAGTTTGGAGTCGACAGAGTGCGGGCGGCCTTCGCCCACAAAGCCCACAATACCGGTACCTTATCCCTTTTCTCCAGTCTCCTGAACATGTCCAAGATTACAGCGAGTAGGCTGCCTTGTTATCAGAGCGTATCTGTACTCGCTTTCCTCTGGAAACCGCAAGAAACAGAAATTTATGGCCACGTGGACGCCAGAGCCGCACGCGAGGCTCAAGCAAGGGGTAGTTGTTTGCCCAGGCGCCTCCTCGAGGTCCTCTGACATTCTACAAATTTTCTTTGAAACTTTGAAACTCACAAACTATAACTTTGCAATGACTTATCATCAAGAGTCATATGACTGTATGCCGCTTGGGTTTCTCACTTTAATCCAGATGTCTCATGGTTATCACTCGCTTCTCCGTACAATGACATGAACAAACCCTTCGGCGTTGCTCATCCTTCGGGCCAGTCGCTCCACTCAAGCCTCGAGGTCAACTCTACCAATAGTCTCTCTAACAAATCCATATCCTCGCGTGTCTGTTGGATCACTCCGCCCATATCCTCGACTATCTCCCCAGTGGGCCGGTCTATCTCTTTGTCCGCCGCTGTCCGCCGCTGTCTCTGTGATGATCGCGGTTGAGGGGCTCCGCGGTAGGTGCCATCACGGTAATCGCGTGGCTCATACGGTGGCTCTCGCCCTGTAAAGTCTGCCATCGCTGATTCGGAAGACCTACCAAATACTAATACTGAACTTATTGGCTTCTTTGGATTATTGGGCGTCCGGGGTTGGAAGATGTTGCACTCACGGGTGGTCTCAAGCTGTGCATGGGGCCCGGAAGAGAGATGAGAATGCTGCGAGTTCTAAGCTTGTATTCGACTTATACAATATACAAATTACCCTAGGGTACATGTCGGTGATGAGCTATAGTCAAAAGGAGTCACTCATACTCAGGATCGGTGTTGATGACGCACGGTGAGGTTCGGGGTGTTAGACCCGCGATAGGCTGGAAGAGACCCCCTTCGATATTGACGCTGCTCACCGGCAGTGTGGGACAGCATGTGTGGCCGCGGGGAGGAAGATATGCACGCCGGGACTTCAGTTCGAATACCATACATTACCCTCTCGAACAGATACCTCCTTCATACCGACCAGCATATCCATCGGCACCATCCGCACACTTCTTTTGGAATTCCTGATAGTCGATGTCGAGCCTCTCGCAGTGGGGAACGTAACCATTGAGTTCGGTATCGGCTCCGACTTCCCCGAAACAATGCTGGACCGCCGTTGACCCCGACATTGCGACACAAGCCGGCGGGGTTGAGTTGATGCGGGGTCAACCGGAACAGGGAACGTTGCAAGTGTACAAGGTACTTCCAAAGTTCATACGTGAAGGTGCCATCCCATGGGATGCCAAGGAAGGCACGACGAACGTCTCGATAATGGGATAATGGAAGACATCTGGGATATCTCAGCAGCTGAGGCTCTACGTGAATTGAGCCAACAACTTTCAGAGGATTTACTGGGGTTAATATCGCGACCATCAAGTTATACAGACCACCTGGGCACCCTCTGATAACACGATACATGTGTGCATATGTACATGTGTCTCGGATCGTCTAGGGTAGATACCTAGGTACACAGTATCTATCATAGCGAGTGTTGATCATCCCCAGCTCCCGTAACCATCGACTGCAGCAGGCAATCCAGACGTGTCACCGCATCTGCAAATAGAGCTAGAATT
This sequence comes from Cytospora leucostoma, assembly GCA_003795295.1. Lineage (NCBI taxonomy): Eukaryota > Fungi > Ascomycota > Sordariomycetes > Diaporthales > Cytosporaceae > Cytospora > Cytospora leucostoma. The sequence continues at coordinate 248,322 of LKEB01000025.1, read as the reverse complement.
TGCTATTGATACTGGTCTTACTCCAACTCATTCTAATCTCGTCACCACCACTCGAGTGACGAAGCAGACCGAACTTCATGGGAGAGTACTTCAGTATGGCTCCTCGCGGCATTCCTCTCCAGGAGCACAAAGATAAGCCAGATTATTCTAACCAAGCCGTCTTCCGGCGGAACTGTCTTCCGCCTCGTTCATACTACATTCCCGAGACTTCTCTGCTGCTCAATGGCAGTTGGGACTTTCACTACGCCTCCACCCCGCTTGAGGCCCCTGACCCAGGAGCCAGCGAGACCAGGGACTGGGCGAAACTAAAGGTACCGGGCCACTGGCAGCTGCAAGGTTATGGAAAGCCCTGGTATACCAATGTCCAGTTCCCCTTTCCAGTATGCCCCCCTTACGTCCCCACTGAGAATCCCACCGGCACTTATAAGAGGACGTTCTCGGTGCCAAATACATGGGAAGCCTCGACACAGCTGAGGTTGCGATTTGATGGCGTGGACAGTGCATATCATGTATGGGTGAACGGCCTGCTGGTAGGGTATGCCCAGGGCTCGAGGAACCCGCACGAGTTCGATATCTCCGACTTCGTCGACAGGCAGGCGCCAAATGAGCTATCCGTGCGTGTCTATCAGTGGTCGGATGGGTCTTACATCGAAGATCAGGACCAATGGTGGCTATCTGGTACTACTATCCTGTCCTACTGAAGAAGAGACTAAAGGCCTTGCTAAATGCGCGCCATCAGGTATTTTTCGAGATGTCCACTTGCTCGCATTTCCCACCGACACGGTGATTGGGGACTGGTTCATCAGAACAGATCTCGACGAGAGCTATGAGAACGCTACCCTTGTGGCGACTGCCGAAATCTTGAGCAAGGGGGAAGGAAAGTTGAAGCTCACACTTGCGGAACTGGGCAAGAATGGCGGCAATGAAGTGGTCACGGAAGAGGTCTCTGTGAGCCCCGGTTACTCGAAGATTGATCTGTCCATCCCTGTGACGAACCCGCACAAATGGACCGCTGAGACACCATATCTCTACTCCGTCGAGCTGGCGCTGAGCACTCCTGCCTCCAAGCCATACAGCATCACACAAAACATAGGCTTTCGGAAGGTGGAGCTCATCGACGGTCTTATGTGTGTCAATGGCACTCCCATCCGACTACGTGGTGTCAATCGGCACGAGCATCATCCCCATTTTGGCCGTGCAGTGCCTCTAGACTACATCAAGCGTGACCTTCTCTTGATGAAGAAGCACAACGTCAATGCCCTCCGCTGCTCACACTACCCATCCCATCCTAAGATACTTGACTTTGCCGACGAGCTGGGACTCTGGGTCGTGGACGAGGCCGATCTCGAATGCCACGGCTTCTATGACGCGGTCGCGAGACCACAGGATATTCCCGAGGGCATGGACTACGAAGAGCGGAAGAAGATAACGTTCCCCCAGGCGGCAAAGTTCACAACCGACAATCCCACATGGAAGGATGCATACGTGGACCGTATGAGAGATCTGATCCAACGTGACAAGAACCACGCCAGTGTCATTGTGTGGAGTCTGGGAAACGAGGCTTTCTATGGCCAGAACCATAAAGCTATGTATGAATATGCCAAGAAGGTCGACCCTGGCCGCCTCGTCCACTACGAGGGAGATCCCAACGCGGAAACTGCGGATATGTACAGCTACATGTATCCATCGATTGAGAGGCTACTCAAATTATCTCGAACAGAGGGTGTCAAGGACGGCAAGTACGAGAAGCCTGTGGTCCTGTGCGAGTATGGACATGCCATGGGCAACGGTCCTGGCTGGCTAGAGGACTATGAGAAGGTGTTCCGGAATAATCGGCGACTGCAGGGCGGCTTCATCTGGGAGTGGGCGAACCATGGACTGTGGAAAGAGGACGGTGACGGGACTGGAAAGGGTGGCTATCATGCTTACGGGGGCGATTTCGGCGACGTTCCTAATGACGGAACCTTTGTCATGGACGGTCTATGTTTCAGCACCCATGAGCCGACACCCGGTTTGATTGAGTACAAGAAAGCCATTCAGCCTGTGGGATTCTCTGTGGAAGGGGATAAGCTCATTCTGGATAATTACTACGACTTTGTTGACCTTGGGCATCTGGTTGCGTCATACAAGGTGGAGGAGTTTGGCGAAGAGTAAGTCACTCGGTCCCAGTATTGTCGACTTTCATACTGACCAAAATCTAGATCGAACTTGCTAGCATCCGGTACGCTCGATGTACCAGAGGTAAAGCCCGGCGAGAAGGGCGAGGTTGACCTGAAAGTCCCGTTGTCGAAGCCCAAGAGCAGCAAGGAGGTCTTTGTGACAGTGTCGTTGAGTCTTCGCGATGAGACCACCTGGGGAGCAGCAGGTCACGAAGTTGCATGGACCCAGTGGCAAGTATCCAAGGCAACACCTCCTGTCAAATCAACCTCGCCCAGCAAAGTATCTTCAGCTGTGAAGGTCACTTCCTTGGGCGCAAAAATCAGCGTGGCCGGTCCCAACTTTTTCTTCTTGTTCGACCGCGCCCGAGGTGCACCCATCGAATGGAGTGTCAACGGCGTCTCCATCCTCGAAGCGGACCCTACAGATGGCGTGGCTGTCATCCCTTCATTCTGGCGCCCCGCTACTGACAATGACGTCCCGAAGTCGTTGCCGTATTGGCAGAGATTCGGCGTCGACGCATTGGAAAGCCAACTGCGATCATACTCAATCGACACAAGCGACCCAAACAAGACAGTACTCAGAATCCACACTTTCATCACGCCGCCGGTCCTGGCGTGGGGTTTCGAGTGCGACATCGACTACACCGTCACATCTACCGGTGCACTGATGGTCGACGTGAAGAAGTGCAAACCGACGGGGGCGTTCCCCGAGCACGTGCCCCGGGCAGGTCTGAACCTGAGACTCAGCAAGGACCTCGATAAGGTTAAATGGTTCGGCCTCGGGCCGGGAGAGAGCTACCCAGACAAGAAGGCAGCCCAGCGGACCGGCGTGTGGAGCGTCGACTCCGTCAAGGAGCTGCAGACACCGTACGAGGTGCCGCAGGAGAACGCCAACCGGCTGGAGACTAGATGGGTCAGCATCACGGACACGCACGGGGCAGGGTTGCGGGCCGTCGCGGCGGAGGGCGTGAAGGGTGATGGGCTGTTCTCCTGGGCTGCGAGCAACCACTCGGCCAAGACGGTCCAGGACGCGAGACACCCGCCGGACCTGGTCGAGGAGGACGCCACGCTGCTGAGGCTGGACTATCAGGTTGCTGGTGTGGGGACGGGGGCGTGTGGGCCCGGGGTGAGGGAGGATCTCCTGGTCAAGGTGGAGGAGATCAGTTTTGGGTTTGTGCTGGAGAGTGTTGGGCTTTGATTGTTCATTGATGTGGTATATGATGCGCCGGTATCTATAGATTGGCCTTACTTGGTGCATTTTTACTTGGTGCATTGGCAGAATCTTGATAAGAAGATTCTATCAGGTTGCTGTGACCGGCGATCAAGGCTTTCGAAACCCGAGTTGAATGTACGCACCGGCTATACCTGAATCTCAGTATTCGTCTAAACGAATTCAATCTGCAGCTCCATAATAAAAGCACTTCAAAAGAGTAGATTCAGCTCGCCGATAATATTACTTGTCTCTACTCTAGTTATACTAGCCCCTCGACTTGTAGTAATCTTACTCACTCGAGCAGCATAGTAGTAAAATAGACCCTTTATGCTACTTAGCTCCTATAACGATACTATCTATAGTAATATTGGAACACATAAATATTATAGAGGGTTTTGTAGTACCTAGAGCTACGATGATTCCCAAATATCTAATAATGGTGAAGACCTCTGTAAGAATATGCTTTAGTGATTCCCGAGATAACAATGTAGCCCTTCCGTATGTTCAACTCGAGTTTCGGAAGCCTTGGTCGCCGGTTACAGTGAACCAACTTACTGCTAATACTAATCCGTGTATAACACAAAAAGGGGGGACATAAATAACGATCAACCATGGGATGTTGGAATTGTGGCCGATTGGGTATTTACAGGGTACTTGTGAGTGCCCAGCGACACCTGGGCATGTAAGTTGCCAACTGGTTGGATCCTGATTAATACTGGCGGAGGGAGTTGTTCCCCAGGCGCCAACTCAGGCAAAGGCTCTTCCAAGGTTACCTTCGAAGGTATGTATGATACATGTGAAATCCAAGCGACCACGTCCCACGATTCCCTCTTCTACCACTCTCGTTCAATGCAACAGACTTTGACACTGATACATACACAATGTGCAGCATTCGTACCATATTGACCTCTGTTGCCCATCAACGGGTCTTGTTGAAGACCTCCACCTTCTTCTTCTGTGTTTCATAGGGAAGCTCGAACCGGTATTCGTACCTTTTCCCCTTCGGGTCCATGCGTGTAGGCTGGGTGCCATCGCTTGCGACCGATTCCATGACCACGTCCACTTGCATCTGCCTCTTGAACTTCGTAGGGAATCTTGCCATCGAGATCGGACAGAGATCGACACGTTTGGCGCTGTAGCGCTTGCCGATGATGCGATGGAATTCCTCACCAGGCGCGACTCTGCCGACTCCGCCGATTCCGCCCAGCTGAGCTTTTGGGTGGGGGTGGTCAGCGGTAAGACACTGCCAGTCCACATAACCGGCTTTGTGAAGTAGATAGAACCATTGAGCACTGTGACGCTCGTTAATTGATGCTCTGTCCAGGTCGAATGGAGAAGGGAGAATCAGGGAGGAAGGGTGTCCAGTGGACAACATGGTTTCCAGGGCCTGGATATAATGGAGGGAAGGATAGGATCAAGCCTTACGTGAAGTCACGGCAACCATTCGGATGCAGGTTAAGTTCCACGTCCCGCGATCCGCCTCTTCCTCCACCGCCAGCAGTGGCTGGAGAAGCTGTCATCGACTTGGCCACAACGACGTATTCGAACGGCAGTAGAGGCTCGGCAGCCTTCACGAAGTGCTGAACAGTCAGCGTGCTTTTGAGGAGCTTGAAGCTGAAGTGTGCTAGGGCACTCCTCGAGTATTCGTAGCTGTTAGCCACCGGCCTGAGTGTCAGTGCTGGACACTTCAGGCTACTAGTATTATCATCAGTCTCGACAGATACCCTGACACTTGCACATCGCTTTCCTACGCCGTCTTGACCGATGTATTTGAATCTGTGTCGAGTTCCTCCTGTTAGCAAGATGCTGTGGGGCTAAGGGGGAAGAAGCAGGTATGGCATGGAGTAAATATGCCCAGGTGTAGCCCTGGAAGGATGCAGATAATAATTATGTAGTGGAACAGGAAATCAATTGAGAAAAGATCATATCATCCTCGAAGAACTCACACATTCTTGATCAATAAGCGTAGCACCCAGTGGTTCTTCTTCTTTCCCAGGGCCTCTTTGGCCGGATCGGCAGGTAGAGTTTCCTCGTTTCCGAGAGCTTCGACCACAACCCCGATCACCACTGCGGACGCCATCGACTTGTGAAGGACCTCCCGTGGCGTGGGAGTGGGCGTGGCCGCTTTGTTTCCGGCGGTCGTTTTCTTATCGAAAGGCATTGTTCGTTTGGGGATGGATGGTAATGAGACTGGAAGTCAAAAGTTGATAGCGATCAGGAAGAGCTGGAAGGTTGCTTGAGCTGAATCCGGAGGAGGGAATGATTCGGAACACAATATGAAGTTCGTATCATCTGGGGAGAAAGCCTGCAACTTCTTATAGCACGAAATATGAGTGCAAAGTGGAGTGGCATGTCAGCATGCCTGTCGATACTTTCAGGTACATTTACAGGTTCACTTACCTAGAGACATCGGCCAGACACCGCGAAAGTAAGGAGAGATCATGATACAACCGCCATGGCCCATGGGATGGGCCAAATTATTAGGTGAGGTGCCCCAACAGCTATAGTTCAAGTGCAACGATTGGCAAGTTTTACCGCCACAGAAAGGTGCCGTCCATCCGTCGATGGGAAATCATACATAATGGAACCCGAGAGCTGAAGTTGGTGATGAATTGGTGTAGAAGCAGGCGGCTATATGAGACCTACTTACGTAGGCCTCGATTTCCGTTTTTACTTACGGCACATGTAGCGCCCAAGAATGATAGGCTATGAAGTGCCCCTAGATAATATCCTTGGACAGCCTCCCACCATATTCACCTTGTTGGTAGAGTAGGTTTCAGGGCTGTGTTGGCCTCGTGCACCAACATGAAAATGGCTGGCGGTAAATCCGATGAGGTACCTACATAGGTATGTATGCTTAGTCATTGACCAATCGAGTGCAGTGGTGGTCTCAAGCTGGGAACCTGCACCTCATTCACTGCCCAAGTGCTCTCAAAGTTTCATGATTTCCAGATACACATCCCACAGCACGTATTTTGCCACAGCAACAACAACAACTATCCCGCCACACCAGACAGACGTTTTCAATCACGAGTTAAATCGAAGTGGCCATGGACAGCACTTCCACACTCGAGCCCGAATGGACAGTCGATATCAACGAGCTTACCGCCGCGGTCAAGCAAGAGATGGAGATATGCAGTAAGCGATATTTCTACGAGAACATCCGAGGATTTCGTTTCGTACCCAAGGTCCTGCCTCCCGGGATAGACTGCCTCTGGGTGAAGTATAAAGATGAAGGTCCCACGCTAGAGGCCGAGGCCTGCACGCAGGACTACGTGTACGGCGAGCTCACTAAATGGGATGAGCCCGGCAGAAAGGGTTTACATGTGCCCAAGGTTTTCGACTACGCAGAAATCCGAATCGATGATTTCACTTACAGCTTTATCATCATGGAGTTCATCAAGGGGACACCCATCAGCCACATCACGAGCGACATTGAGGTATCCGGTGATTTAGACTCTCACGCCAAGGAGGATAGAATCCATTTGTTCGAAGACCGAGTCGTTGATGCGCTATGCTTCCTGCTCTCGCTTAAGCCGCCGTCCGACGCCGGCCCAGGGCCCGTCGGGGGCGGCCGAATTCAAAGCTTCGTATTTGGCCGAGAGAACTCCTACGCACCTCGTGCTTTCGACACCCTGGGTGAACTCGAGGAATGGGTCAACGAGGAAAATGAGAAGGTACGTCAAAAGTATCGTGAGAGCCGCATGACTGCTTGATGATACTGGTCGCCAGAAAGTGATACTGGTTGATGATGTAAGCTGACATCGTTTCCAGAAGAAACTCAACCCTTATTCGACCACGGCCGACCTCGTCTCCGAGGGGCTCAGGCTTTGCTATTGCGATCTTCACCTTGGCAATTTCCTGCTGGAAGATGCGAGCAATCCGGCGAGCCGGCTGACGGTTATAGACTTCCAGCACACCAGTTGGCTTCCCTACAGCTTTCTGGTATGGGAGCTTTGGAAGAAGAGGCATTTGTATATGGAAGCACAGATCACGGCCAGATGCGGTATGGAGATAAACAAGGGAAATGTTGAGGCGCTTCAGAATATACGTCTGCAGCGGCGGTGGGAGTAGCCCGAGACCTGAGCTCCATCAGCATCGCAGTGAGCAAGACGACGCGGAAAGACATCACCGGTCTGGCCTGGCACAGCATAGTAGTGTGACCTTGAGAGTCCGGGAGAATTTTGGTTGCGATTAACCCCATAATATCATGATATTGGCCCGTAGGACCGATCCTACTCATCTCTGTCCTGTCTCAGCATACTGTCTGGATATTGGGCGAACGCTTATAGGGATATGCCAACCTTTTTTGACATGACCAAACGCCAAGACGCCCATCCTTAGTCCCGTCCCCTAGGTCCAACCGATATGAGCCCTACCACTGCGGTCGTTCGTTTCGCTCGTCTCGCAATTTATCGGTGCTGCCTGTCGTCGCCGCCGATCCTCTCGAGGGCCTCCAGCATCACAACAGAGTTTCCACGGATGACCTAGACATCCTGTTAGTCTGGGCTCCCGCATCACCAGGGAGGGAGTACCATAGACGTACGACCATGCCAAGCTTGACCTTCTCTCCACCGTCCTTCTCCTCGACCGCCTCGTCGAGAACGATGTTCAGGAAGACGTCATAGCCGCGGAGGACACCGATGACCTTGCGACTGCCGTTGAGCTGGACGAACAGCCTCTTGTCGAGATACTATGCAAGGAATGGTGTTAGCATGAGTAGTCCGAGATGTATACCAACAAGTCTCGACCGTCGTATTTCGAGTGGACGAGCACTCAAGGGTTCCAAGTGCATCAATGGCTGCGGCAACAAGTAACAAGGGAGTCGACATCGAGCTTTGCCTCGACGCCAAATGGCAGAGACCAACGCACCTTCTTGAGTTCTGGCTGAGCGGGAGCCATATTTGTGGTAGGGGGAGTATAGAAGGATTGGTTGTATGGCTGGCTGGTAGACGGACCTTCGCAGCGTGCGGACGGGAAACGCGCCCGCGACTTTGAATGAGGTCAAAACTGCAGGAACCGGCAAATCCTCGGATTCACCGATAAGATAAGGAACTGCCTGCCAAGTCGTCGCCCAAAGCTTCAATTAGCGAAACAACTCGGTGAATCCGCACGGAAACCACCACTTCTTCTCACGAGTACACCGAACAATTCACGATAATCATGTTTGCTAAAAGGAAGGCTCGGAAGATCCAAGTGTCGGAGGACAATGAAGAGCCTAACCAGGCCTCATCTGCGCCGGAGGAGCCCATGAACGATGGTAAGTCGCCCTTCCTAAAACCGCTGCGATCCAGCCCACCTTTGCTGATGGCCCGAACAAAGACAGCTGATGCGCATCTTCCTCTACAGCTCCCGTATCAAGTCCGACGTCCGTAAAATTCACAAGACGACCCCTCAAGAGCTCATCGCTACGGAAGACCGTCAACATCCACGATGACGACGATAAAGCTGGTCTGGGCGGCACGATCCCCGCGACCTCAGCGGCCGCAGCGGACGACGACGACGATGGAGGACCAGCAGTAATACGACCAGCTACCAGCCGATCGGGCTCTACCAAATCCAAAAAGAAGACACCATCATCCAGGCTGTCATTCGGCGTCACAGAAGAATCCGGCCCAGCAGCAGCAGGGGACACCCAGATATCCACACCGAAGAGGCCAGCCACGCTCAGCCAGCGCGCCACCGAGAACAACGCCCTGCGCGCGTCCCTCTCCACCCGAAAACTCCCCACTCGGTCATTCGGCCCCGAGCAGGAGTCGACGTCCTACAGCAGGGAGTATCTCGAGGAGCTCCAGTCCTCGACGCCCAACACGCCGCAGGACATCGCCTCCCTGCGCATAGACGACGATGGTGGCGGCGACGCGATCGCGCTCGCAGGCGCGGACGCGATGGACCTCGACCCCTCGGAGCTGGAGGGCGCCGTCGTGGTCCCGCAGGCCGACCTGCCCGTGTCCGCGGTCGGCGGCACGGCCGCCGCCGCCGCCGGTCACATCCTCTCCGCGACGGAGATACGGGAGAAGAAGGAGCGGCGGGCGCGGCTGGCCAAGGAGGGCGACGCCTACAACGAAGAAGAAGATGACGACGGCAACTACATCTTCCTGTCGACCTCCAGGAAGAAGGAGGAGAAGGAGAACACCCGCCTCATCGCCGAGGACGAGGACCTCGGCGAGGGGTACGACGAGTACGTCGAGGACGCGCGCCTGGAGCTGGGCAGGCGCGGGGAGAAGGAGGCGCGGCGGCGGCACAGGCGCGAGATGGCGGAGCTGATCGACGCGGCCGAGGGCGCGTCCGAGGATGAGGACTCGGACTCGGACGCCGAGAGGAAGGCCGCGTACGAGGCCGCGCAGACGAGGGCCGCCATGGGCGGGCGTCTCGATGATGGCGGCGGCGGCGGCGCCGGGTATGATAGTAAGGTCGGGGGAACGGGGCTCGTCATACCGAGGATGAAGGCCCTGCCTGAGCTTGGCGAGTCGTTGGCACGCATGCGTGGGCTGGTTACTGCCATGGAGGAACAGGTCGCGGCGAAGAGGAAGAGGATCGAGAACCTGGAGAAGGAGAAACAGGAGGTGCTGGACGAGGAGAAGAGAGTGCAGGAGGTGTTGAACCAGGAGGGCTTGAAATACCAAGCTGCGCTGGGGATAAAGAAGGAGGATGTTGACCCGTTGAAGCTGGCTGCCGAGTCGCCTCTGCGGCCCGGCTCGATACCATCCGCGGGGAGGGGCCTGGAGAGCTTTGGCACTACGCCCGTACGGGCCCAGGAGGACCAGGATGAGGAGATGGCGGGTTGAAGAAGTTGTAGAAGTAGCGATACCCAATGCACAGCAACATGGTCAATTCCGACTATGACTCCCCCTTATGGACGTTTTCCGTCGGGACCGCAATGTTTCCATATCTAAACAGGATGTTGTAAATGACAATGCCCTTCCATGCGAACGCCAGAATACCAATACACACACAAACATGCTACATCTCCATTGCTTTCCGCAGCTTACTCATTCATCCATGCGCTCACTCAACGTGGCCCAACTGTGGCCCGACGCTCGGCCAACTTCTTGTTTGGCATCCCCGCATGCTCATTCTGCAGTTTCTCAGGACTCTCCTCTTACTTCGACCTCGAAACACCAGCGCCAATGACACCCGGCAGCTTCTCCTCGCCCACATTGAACAACAGACCAATGGAACCCGCGACGAGACCCACTAGGATGACGGTGGTACTGGCGATCAGCCAGAAAGGCGAGCTAACATCAATCTTCTGGCAGTAAGCGCCGCCCCAGTGGACGTGCTTGCTGTTTTCCTGCTCGGGGAACTTCTTGGTGCTCAGGCAGCTGCACGTGAAGCACTGCCTGTCGCCCTCCTGGAACTCCTTGCCAGGGATGGCAAACTTGTCCAGGCACTTGCCATGGCCGGTGCAGTTGTTGGTTGCTGTGACGCAAGAGCTGTACGAAGTGAAGCAGCCCAGGTTAACCTTGTCGGCGGCGGCGCCAGCGTTATAGGTAAGTTCGATGGCCTCGCTAGCGGGAGACTTGGCCGGAGAAGTGGCGACCTTGTCGGTCTTGGTGTCGGTCTTGAGATCGGTGATGGGAGTTTCCTCGAGTCGACGTTGGTGGCCTGTGGGGGTGGTGTTGGTCCAGTAGGCGTGTTTCGAGGAGCGAGTGGATTCGGGGAGGAAGACCAGGGTTGCTTCGAGGGTGCCAGAGGCAATGGCCTTGGAGAGGGAAGGGAATTCGTCGACAAGAGACTCGAGGGTGTCGGGATGCTGTCAAGGTTTAGCACGCATGCCCCGGGTAATATGAGTAGGAAGCTGGTGGACAGAACATACCTTGGTCACATCGTACTTGACAACAAGGGACATGCCATTCCAGCAGCTGTCGTAGGGATTGACGGCAGCTGCGATATCGCAAGACCCAGAAACACCCATTGCCGCGAACTCGATGTCGACGAGGTGCTGGTTGGCCTTCCTAGAAGGTGCGTCCGAGATCTCAAACGCAATATCGTGGCCCTTCTGCTGGATCTGATCCTTCAAAGACTTCGCGTTCTTCTCCGTGACGCCCTCGAGCAGTACTACCAGCTGGGACGGAGCGACGTTCTCGAATTCCTCTCCGAACAATGGTTTTGGGGTACCGCCATACTGCGATATATGTGATAGAACCTTGTCGTCATCGACAACGCTGGACAGATGGGACCCATCCGTGACTCGTTGGAACAAGATATCGCGAACTAGTTGTCGGGGGAGCTGCAGTGCCGGCTGTGAACTCGAGCTGCTATAGCGGTATGGAGTCGAGGAGAGAATGTAGACTTCGGCGGGTTCTGGTGTTGCGCCGACACTGAGGCCTGCGAGGCCAGCGAGTGCTAGCCCGTTAAGAAACCTCATTTTGTTGATAATTGACAGTCTTGAGGTGGTTGCTGTCGCCGGAAGGAGTTGACGAGGTAGCTATTGTCTCCAGGGATCGAGGGATGCGACGTTTAAGCGGGCTTTTGGATGGATGGATCCGTTCGATGGGTTGTGATGGAGCACTTGAGCTTCCAAGAAGCTGCTGCTGCTGCTGCTGCTGTATGACGGCTGGCGCGGATCCCTGTTCGACAGCGCCCGGATGCCAAAATAATCCAGGTCCGTTATCGATTATGATCATAATACAGGCTACCCAGGTACCTGGGTACCCGAAGACGTTGTATCGATCCCCACAAAGCCGGTACCGCACTGCCCGCGGTATCGATGAGTAGGTACCTAGGTACTTAAGTACCTAGCCACACGAACGTCGAAAGTACAGTACCGGTACGGGCTTCATGCACTAGTGAATCGGTTCAGGCGATCAGAACATGACCCGGGAACACAGGGTCCCCTCCGGCCTAAAGTTAACGTCAATTGGTCCTTCCAACGTGGGCAAGTCAAAGAGGGAGTCCCGCCCGACTGAACCGTACCGTTTCTACCGTTTCGATCCCCAAGTCGCCGCCACTGCGTTGTTGGGAACGTCGAACATCGAACATTCAAACAAAGTTGCGGTCGATATTGCGCATCGCAATCTTCCAGTTTGTTTTACAATATTTCAGGTTCAACGCATATTGCCAGGGTCATTCATTTCGTCTCCTTCCCTTCTCTCTGATGCGCCAGGCGCACCGTCACCTATTCCGGCTACTTCTCTACGTGACTGCAGGATTCACATGCTAGATCGCGTTTAATAATCATCATCGAAAGTGGCCACGAAGGACCTCTTTGCGACCGACCACTGCGCCAGTCTCGAGGCACCATCTCCCTTACGACCGCCTTCTCTAAGGTCCCTTCCTCGGCCTCGATCTCCTCGTGTACATAACATCACAGATTGCCGACCATGATGCGACAAATAGCAAGCCGGCGTATGGCCTCGACATGGCTAAGAGGCAAAAGGCTGCCGGGCGCTGCTGCCTCGGGCGACCAGGTCACCGTACACAGGGTCAGGTTTCAATCTCGGCGAGACTGGTCTAGGTATGTGCTGTCTACCGTTGTTTACTGTGCGCCTCCGCCTTGGTCGTACAAACGACTCTCGCTAACGCTGCTTTCGATCTACAGAAGGGCTGCCGTTGGCACCCTTACCGGACTCCTCTGCTACTACACCTGGGTCTATGTTGCCACCCTGCCCCTGAGGCATCTGGACCTCAAAGCTTTACCGGAGATGGACGAAGACGAAGAGGTTGAGCCGTTCTTCATCCCGTTCCCCTTCACCGAGACTCAGGTCCAGCCCTTGCCATATGCCGGTGCCGAGGAGGAATGGCAAGAGTTTTTGAAGTTCAACAAAGACACAGCACACAGACAACGAGTCAAGGATGATCTCAGCACGCTGGTCAAGAAGGCTGCCGAGCACAATCCTGTAACGAAGAAATGGGGCAAAAGTGGAAAGGAGTTTCAGTTGGGACCTACCTGGTTGATTATAAGTTTCCCTGAGAGACCACCACCCGAATGGGTCCGCGCTGGGTAAGAATATTGCGACAGTCTGACTCTGCTCAAACCCATGTGCTGACCAATGTGCAGTATCGAGATTACCGACGATACCATCGCTTTAACAACTCGAAAGTTCGATCCGAGGACCAAGGCTGTCCTCGATCGTATCCTAAAACCATATCCAATGGCCAGCGCAACATACGCATTTGTAAAGACCTTCTTCAAGCAGAGTACTTCGGATGTTGCGAAGTTCTTTGGGTACTCATCAGAAGGCTCAATGATCTCCACGACAGACCTCGACCCGGAAATCACTAAGACCCTCAAACGGCTCGAGGCCCGGCAAATCGCTACCGGCGGTGACGCAGCGAGCCCATCATCAGCAGCGGCCTCGACATCTTCAAGGACAGACCATGGGGTGTCGTCTGAGCAGAATGCCGATGACCGTCAGTCCGAATCCCGCAAATCAGAAACAGTGACTAAGGGCGCCGAACGACCATCCAGGGAGGAAGACAGGATGGCTATCATCAAGGATGCTATTCCCAACTACCCGGACCTGGTGGAGAAGGGCAAGGGTCCATGGGCGGCATTTGCCTCCCAGTACAAGCGGCTGTGGAAGCCCTTGAAGCACTATCCCCCGCGGGGCTGTCTTGCCGTTCATGGGATGGTGTCGCTTGATTCGCCCAAGGGCCGTATCTTCATTGACGTTTTCGCATGGTACCACCCCAAGACCAAGGAATTCCACCAGGACTCCGTTCACATGAGCCTGAAGGCAATCAGCCCGTATAACCAGAAGCCGAGGCGATAAGGCAACTGAAGGAAAGGGGCACAAAATCGAGAAGCGAAGTCAGTATGATTTGCGCAGGGGGATATGATGGGATCAGTGATACGGCGTTTTGGGGCCAGCGGGAAAAGGTGCTCTCCCCACGGGTACGGCTTACAGAGCATTTATAGGTATATGCATTCGTCTTGGCGGGTCGGCCAGACTTCAGCGACTTGTGTGGGCCGTTTTTTCTCTCTTGTGTGTGTTTGGGATACCAGGGAGCGATTGATAACATGGCAATGTGGAACTAGAGAACAGGATAGCGAGTATGTCACGGAGAAGACAGGTATATAGCGCTTCCTTTGGGTCAAGGGTGAAGATGGCTTGTTCCTCATGACTATCGCAGCCCAGGACTGCCTGCATCGCTACTGTTCACTCTCCCCACTCGTAACCTTTACCACCACCCAACCTTGGAGTTAGTGTCACGGTCACCCGGTAAAGAGAAGGTCACACCTGGATAGAGGACATGTTTTGTTCGGCCGCCAGCCCGGACGATGCGCAATCACACAGCAGCAGCAACATTTCGCAGGACTTGGGACACCCACCACATGGCAAGACGATCCTGTGCTTGACGGAACCGCAGTGGCCCGAGGAGTCTATCCGTAATTACCATCTCACAGCTCAATGCCCATGAGCGCTTTGCCCATGATCAATTCTTCCCACGATTTTGACTTCTCCAAGATGTCTGGAACAATGTCGAATATGGACCGCAGGTGGCCCGTCGCTGTACCTCTATAGATACAGAGGTGTCCCCTTTTCCATCATCCTTACCCGCGGGTGTCTCCGCGGCCTATACCTGGTTACGGCCACCAACGTGCATGGCCCGGATCGTTGTGTAAATAGCTATTGTAGAGTAGAGTGATGATCTCTGTCTCGGAATACAGGGTCTGCCTGGGTTGTCCATCTCGAATTGTATATAGCCCACGGGCATCACAGGCTCTCGTCTCCCTCGCCAAAAAAAAAAAAAAAAGCATAGAGCTAATAGTGGATGATCCTTCACACACATGATACCGTTACTATCGAATACTGTTGGATGGGCAACGTTACGTACGTACGTAGTGGTGAGAAACAGTCGTATTCATTTAGGTTGTGTCTACCGAAGGAAGGAAGGAAAGAACTATCTACAGGTTGTACGGAGGGAAGGTGTAGGTTGGGTGATTCTGCCCGTTCACCCAGGGCGGTGAACCCTACACCGCCTGCCGTATCAGGCAGCCAAAACTCGCTGCCATTCAACAAATACTGTATTGTCGAATAGCTCATAAATAACATCACGAATCATAGTCTCGTCGTGTCTCGAGGCTGTCAAGCCCACCAAGATCGAGGTCGCCAACGGGGATCACCTTGTCATGCTCCAGGATTGTGCGCTTAGCTACCGGTATAACCTTCGTCAACGTCATTATTTTGCTTCTCGTTGGTCTTTGTTCGCTTGGCCTTAGCTCTCGGGTGCACTGAGGCTGCCATCATTGGGTTTGCTTTGTCGTCTATATCCTATTGCTGGTCACCGGCCTTGACTATGAGAGTGGAAGAAGGCGTCCCCGTAATCGGGCACCGCGATGTTGTCTTCGGATACCGCGATATCGTGTCCAGCATGCTTAGCCGCTCTCTTACCACGCGAGAGGGCATCGGTCAGCCGCTTTCCTGGGGCTGTTACAGGTGCTATGGTATTCATAACAGTGTAAAAACGTCGAGGTATACTCCCAGGCATACCAGATCCAGTTGGAGGGTATATACGGGTGATGCTATCCAGGATATTATACCGGTTAATATAGGATATATGTTTAGGCTCAGCTGGCTGATAGAGTCTATCTGCGGCGAGTACGGTTAGGTACGATTATTACCAACGTCGATGCTAGTGGTAAAGGATGGATCAGGTACGGTACTGGTCTGCCGATGCTTATTAGGAAAGTATGGATTAGGTGAGGTGGTGGAACGTCGAGGTTGGTGAAGATATGGATAGAGAGAAGGGAAGACATCTTGAGTTCAGGTCTCGACGAGGGTGTCGAGGTGTAATCGAGTAGACCGAAGCTCTCTCTTCCTCGGTGCGCTGTCGTCCTCCTAGGCTCAGAAGTGCGATCGTCTTCCGATCGTATTGCTCCGTGATGTCCAGGTGCAGCGCCTTGCTAATTCGATTTGCAGGCATTGATGTTGAAGAAGGATGGGCTGATAAACATTGAACTCGAGAAATTGATGACTCAACCAAGAGCCTGAGGTCCGGGGGGATGATGACCAGTCTAATCATCCCATGCACTTGGCTCTGCTCTTGTCGGCCTCCTAGGATAGGAGCAGTGAGGGTAGACGATATACTCTTGTAATGGCAAGTACGTCTTGACCAGCATTGCCCCTTGATTGGCTTTTCGTAGCATCCATGGATAAGCAAATGTCATGCCTTGATGCTATTTGGCTCGAGAGGGTGCCTGGGAATACACCAGCAATTCTGTAATGGGTTGATATATATATCAGTTACAGCAGTCAAGCGTGAGGCTGACGAAGTGCCGAAATGGAAAACGTGACCAGATACAGGAGATAGATTTTGGATCACTGCTGGTGGAGGAACCACGATTGTATTATATACCGATACTAATCTGGAACTTGTTACTCAAGAGTCACTGGATTGCTTGCGAAGATAGGGTATCAGTCATTTCAACTTTGTCAAACAGCAAAGTCATATCTCGTGGGCGGGCAGCAAACCAAAACAATAAGTTTCATATTGGAAGCCACGACAAATGACTGTGACTGCATTGCTTGATCCAAACTAACACATGGGCAGGCTTGTGATTCTGAGCTGTGCCGTTGTTATGACAAATCCCCACTCCACATGTGCACCTGGCCTCGTTTGTGAACGCTCCGTCTTGTGGCTCAGACGAGGAAGGGAATGGTAGATTGTCCAGGTGTCAAACATCTGACGCTCCTCCACACCACAGCACCATCATCCATGCTATCAATCCTTTTAGGCAAGTAGAAATACAAGCTCAAAGCATCTTGGTGACAGGTATAGGGGATCACAATCATCTGGTGTGTCACAACAATATATTAGGTTCATCAAGAAGCCGCTGAGAAGGTTTGGCTTGCACATCTTGATTTTGTGACAAGCTTCTGACTTGGATGCCTCCAGATATCTGGAAATCGTTGAACCACCAAGTGGTATGGTGTCCAACGATTTGATTTCTGAGACACACAGTTATCGGCGTTATTTGCAAGCGATGACTTGATATTTATTTTGTAAGGGTTGGAGAATGCAATCACTGATCGTCACAAAGCAGTTTCTCCTGCCAGTTGCCAGCCAAACGGCCACACGCAGGGAAGTGGTCTTCAAATCAACCAACGTAAAATCTCGCGCAAATACAATATGACCTCCTCGTCAGGTCAAACTCCGAGATTGTCATTGCTTACCAGAATCGTGCCATGGGCGAGATCTAAAGCATTATGCAGGGGATCAAGTTCTCCTGATGACATCCCTCACGCCTCCCCCCCCTCCCAACAAGGCTTTCCAGTGTTATTCGTTATGACAATCCAAGGAGCATACTGAGACACACATAGCTCATGTAGGATGAGGAAACACACATAGCATACAGTTTACATGGTTCAATTCATATGCGAATCAAAAATAATCAACAGCATTCCAGATGAGGCCACAGAAGGAACAAAAAGCAAAAGAGAACACCGGCATGTTGTGATGCCTAATACTGGAATCGAACCAGCCACCTCCTCATTACTAGTGAGGCGCTCTACCGATGAGCTAATCAGGCTTGGTGTGCTTGTTGAGAAGCCATTGTGGGTGGAGTTTATAATGGTGTTGCCGTTGTGGATATCCGGGTGTGGACGAGTCGAGCCGTGAAACGAGTTTATCCGGGTCGAGTCGTGAGCCAGGGGGGGTCACAGACTTGGAAGGGCCGAGCTCCACTACGGCCGGGAACGAGGATACACGAGAGGTCTTAGATATTGAGAGAGACCATTTCGGAGATGTACCTGGGGACCAACGTTGAGACTGAGCACTATGTAAGGGTATATAGGAGGGAAGATGTCCAGCACGAATTCGACACGACCAGTGTACTATGTATACGCTCCGGGTATCAATCAGCATTATCATATAACTATCTATCTATTCCAACATGTATATCTCTTCGTATCCTGGCCAGGACAACCATTCGCCTACTAACCAAGGCCATAAGGCCCGAACGCCGCAAAACACTCTCGAGCTTCTATCTATCGTCTTCTTCTAACACTCTATATCTAGAACGGATCAAAAGGTTTCCGCTCCACCGACTTGCCCCATGCCTCTTCTGACAGGGCATTCCAGCGTACTCTATCCTTGACAGGAACGACTTCGCTGTCTTTAGTCCGACCTGTGGGGCGTCCCGTCTGTTCTGATCTATTGGCCTTCGTCTTGGCGCCATCTAGGTGTTCTGGTCGTCTAAGCCCGTTCTCTCCATGCCGTCTAATCTGCAGTTCGAAATTCTTTCCCTTGCATGCCTCCAGGATCTGTTCCGGGACCCCGTTGGGCCCTTCGGCAACAATCAAAGTCTTCAATCTCCGGGCCATGAAGTCCATGTTCTCGATCATCATGCTGAAGAGCTCCGTGACCATCTCGTCCGAACCAAGCGGCTCGAAGAACTCCAGAGTCTCCAGCTGAGGGGGCAGGCCGGCGGAGTGCATCCTCGGCTTCTTGCCCGTTTTGCCGAACAGCTGGGTGTCGAGACTGAGGCGCAGCGTCTTGCACGACTGGAAGTCCCTCAGCCGCAGCACCTTCCGACCGCCCAGGGTGGGGTGGTCGATGGTGATGGACTCAAGAGTCTGGGCCTGGTCCTTGAGGGCCATTACGTGCTCGTTGATCTCGTTGGAGCTCTCCTCGAGCTCTGGCTGCGGGTCGGCGGTGTGGTACATGTAGAACTCTTTGAGCCCCTCGGGAAACTCTAGGATGTCAGCGAGCGAATCGTCGTTGATGTCGCACTCGATGAGACGCAGCGTCTTCAGGGCGGTACTATGCGGGCGTTCCATGAAATCGAAGCCCTTCTCATCAAGCTTGGCCCTCTTGATGATGAGCGTCTCGAGGGTGGGGTGGGTGAAAATGTGAATGTTCTCCCGGAGGTCCCAGTAGGCATTATCGGGAGACTGAAAGAGCAGGGTGCACGACTTGAGACAGGCCAGGTCAAAGGGCCCGTTGAACAGGGCGCCGATCCCGTGAAGCAGCTTGACCGGGACTGCGATGTCGAGGGTCTCGAGGTTCGACATGGCAGAGAGGGTACGCGAGAGGCCATCGATGCCCTTGCGCGAGTAGTGAGAGGTGTTGGACTGCTCGAGCGCACTGTCCAGGATGAGATGCGACAGCTCATAGGAAGGGTATTCGAGCTTAACGTCCTGGATCAGCGAACCGCGGCGTGGACGACGGTGCAGTGACTCGCTGAAGGTGAGATGATGTTCTGGCGACTCGAAAAGAATACTCTTGTAGAGGACACGATCGGCGAGAGCGTGATACTTCTTATTGGCGAGCGACATGTTGCAGAGATCGCGCCTTGAATTATGACCAAGAATGTCGAAGATCATCAGGAGCAGCTTCTCGGGCAGTCGCGCAAGGCAGCCGAGCTGTTCCCGGTCATGCTCATTTTCCTGTTGCGACTGCGACTGCGACTGCGACCCTGAATGCGACTGCGACTGGGCGCGACCGTTCTGAAGGGCGTCGCGAGACATTGCGGAGGCAGCCCCGGGAGTGTGGGGGTGGGTGTGAGCAAATGGTACTTGTAGCCAGTGAAATCGTCTAGGGGTTCTAGAAGAAAAAAATATATAGCGAGAGGATGGTGAACTAATTGAAACAAAGAGCTCCTTTCCCAAATGTTGCTTTACGTTGATTTGATGAGGGAGAGGACAGAAGGGAAAAGAAACTGCGGCGAGGCGAGACGGCGCAGTGCAGTGCGGTGCGGTTGTGGTTGCAGTGCGGCTCGCTAATCAATTATAAGTGAGGAGGCGATCGATGGTGGGTGGGATGAGGTGAGGATCAAGTGATGGAACTAGCCAGGCTTGGAAAAGATGTCAAAACAGTCAAAGCCAGAGTCTGATGCGCTGCAGGTCAAGGTCAGACCACACTGCACGTGTGCCTAAGCAGAAAGGTAGTGGAAGGCAGTAGGTAGTAGTGGTGGTAACGGTCGCAGTAGTATTGTTCGGTTTTGGAATCGGTCTTGTTATTTCCGACAGGCCGGGCCTTGTGTCTCTTGCGCTCTGCCCGTCAGAGCTCCTAGCCGCCGTCCGTCACACAAAGATAGACCTTGCTAAGGGGTGTGTGAGTCACATGATGGAGCTGAGAAAATCCCAATTCCTTAAGTCCTGAAAATCAGCATGGAGGAATAAGAAATGGGATGCGAACATTGGCATCTCCTTGGTGTTTTGTGCAAGGTTGATTGGGGGTTTTGTGGAGGCGCACAGGCGAATTCCGGATTCTAAATTTGCTAGCGCCCGTATACACTAACATATATGTACATTGCAAGTACCTAACGGCATAAGTACAGTCCACAGTTACTCAAGTACTTCAAGTACCTAGGTAGTGTGCAGGTGGTTTACCTATTTGAGCCCGGTCCTTCCTGCCGCAGTGGAGCCCCGGATCGGCCAGTGCACCTCACCTCAAGTGCTGGCTCACCTGCGCAGGTCCACTGGGGTGATGCTCCAGGTACCTATGCGGCCCAATCCAAGCTTCCTTCCCCAGATTAGTCCACAGCGGCTGCTCGGGCAGGTCGGGGAAGTCAACCGCCTGGCAGCTGACAGTTGGTACGTTGGAGCGTGGAGTCTTCTCCAAGTTCCTAAATGTAACGTCAAGCTTTCTGTACCCTCTGAAATGGAAGCTTGGCATAACCCTTACCCTTCATCCACTTGCTTTTCAAGGTTGCTTCCTTACACAGTAACGTGTAAGTATCCGTACCCACCAGGGCAGCAGGGCTGGCCTTGCACCTGGAATATTAACACAGACTCGACCTCGAATCCCTTGCAAACACATGAATGGAAGTTTCGGACGAGGGGCGAACCCGAGATAAAGTCTTTCATTCTGCTTATGCCTTGCTGCATTCATTACATTTAAGACATTATAGACCATTAGTTATCCAATGACCGGAAATAATCAAGCGAACATCTTGTCCCTCATTTGAACCTCCCAGAAGGATGGATACAAACTCACTTCCTCCCTCCTACGAATCCTTCTCATCAGGAACCCCCAATAAGAGCCTCAAACGCCGCAGTGTTGAACTCAGAGTACACAGCATCGATCTGCACCGTCTCCGGGTTGACGTCGAACTCGATGATGCCCTTGACCCCATACGCATTGCTGCCGATACCTGAAGCGTTCCACCTCCAGTTGATCTTGTCACAAGTGTGGAAAGTGGCCAATGTCTCCACGACGGGGAGCGGCGGCGTCTGGAACTGGCTGGCGATATAGGCCTCCTTACTCGGGTAGGCGAGCTCACCGAGCTGTAGTTATTACATAACAGGTGACATGTCAGCAAGCGCGCCAACGTCTTCATGATTATAAGTAATCAACGGATGGTTGACACATACAGGCCTCTGTGAGAGAGTCAAGATGGAGTCAGAGTCCACAAAGAACTTGTCCGAAAGGATTGCTTCCGCGGTGCTGTTGAAGTCAGGGCCGCCGGGCTGCTCGAGGAGGTATGTGTAACCATCGACTAGAGTTGTGACTCCGGCCGCATCCAGGCAAGAATGGCGGTGGTGTCGTGCGCCCTTCGGGCCGTCCCATGCTTGTGCGAGGACACCGGCGGCGACGGTGAAAGCAGCTGTGATTGTCGAGATATGCATCTTGACCAGTTGGATAGTTGGCTGGTTCTGTTTCTCTTCTGTCTGTATTCTTCCTAGTCAACCATGAGAGCCTCTGGGAGGGTTGTCATGAACTTATAAGAAAGGGTAGGCCAGTCGGTGTGATTGCTGGCAGACGCAGTAAGACGTCACACAGAATACGAGCAGAGCCTAATGCATGCTGTACAGTAAGACGTTATGCTGATCTCTGTGAAGGCCTTACACATCAATCAATCTGAGCCCGGCGGTGATTAATTACCTATCTACGCTACCCTAGGGTAGGTATGTAGGCGTCATTGTTGTTCAAGTCTACGATGTTCAACAATCCCAAGCCATTGCTATGCCAAGCTCTGTAGTGATGCTGTCATTGACTCAAATGAAGTTTAGGATTCGCCCATCAGTAGTGACTCTATGCAGCAACTCCCTGCGGGATTGCTTCGCTTCGGTAATTGCAAAAATCAAGGAGGCTGTCGTTAAACACCAGCCACTGCCGAGGGCATGGGTGCCATGTGCCAGAATATCCCGAGGTACCCAGGACCTTGACACCGTCAGCGCGGCTCTCACACGATTGGTAAGGCGGCTCATGTCATATATGCATGTCTTATGGCTTGGGCTGCGATCGTCATCAAGTGCTCGGCTGCAAAATGAATGTGGGATGGAACAAGCAGTCTCACCGCGTCTTCTTCATCTGTAGGTGCTTTTTCGAACGTTAGGAATTGATTCAGTGTCACTCGAACACCACTCACAATATCGTCAACACCGGAAGCCACAGCGTGGCTTGTCTCAAATAATATGCTAGTCATCCCAACCCCTGAATTAGTCCCAACGATTACCGTGATCTTGTTCAGATGCTCGTAGAGAGTCAAGTGGCTCCGAAAAGGCTGCAAAGGTTCGTGAGACGTGCCGTTTAGAATGTGAACTTCAAAGCAATATAACATAGATACCTTGGTGTGTTGCATGAAAGTGGATAATCACATCTGTTGTATATGTAGGACACTCTCCCGCAGGTCGTAGACCAAATAAGCTCATGGGGATGCCAGCTGGATACATGCATCAGGAGCGCGACCTCGGGATCGGGACCGCTCCGGGCCCGGGGGCTGGTACAACTCCGGGACACATGTGCAAAGCTCGAACAAGTGATTCCGACCTCGAGACGCCACTTACAATCCGTGATGCAGATCGACTCGATTTTGAAATTGTGAGGTATCTCGGGCGCATCAGATGCAAAGGAGGTTCCGATCAATGCGTCATGCGCGCCTCCAGGTATCAGTGACCATTCGAGGCTTGAAGGCAGGATCAATTGATTGTGTTGTATTGACGCCCACAATCAATAGTCTCCAACGCCATCTCAGCCCTGGCGTGTGCTGTCAAAGGAAAGTTGGAGGCCAAAGGGCTTTGGGGGACATATGAGGACACATGCTTAGCAAATTGCAGTAAACATGAAGAACGTGGCTGCATGAACCTCCATCAAATGACGCATCAGCTTTCCCCAGAACATCTGAAGATATCCAATACAGGACGACCACATCATAACTGCGCCCTCCCCCTCTCCCTATTCCCATCGCGCCTCAGATCCTCCACCACATTCCCCGATATCCAATCACTGATCGCCATGGTCGTCACCATCGGGTTCACCCCGCTCGCCGAGGGGAAAACGCTCGCATCGCTGACATAGAGCCCCTCTGTCCCCCAGACCCGACCCCGCGGGTCCACCACACCGGTCCCCTCGGCGCTGCTCATCCGGCACGTGCCCATCTGGTGCGCCGAGGCGAACGTCGCGAGTGGCGGCTTGTTGCCGTGGGCCTCGAGCTCGGCGAGCCAGGCTCGGAAGTGCGGGTCGGCCACCCCTGCGTCCGAGACGGTCGATATGATGTCGTCGCCCTCGGCGGGTGTGGTCGTTGTGGACGGGGCTGCATGTGGCCCGTCACGGATGAAGGGCCGCATCCCAGGCAATGCGGCATGGATTTCCAGGGCGCCTTGGAGATAAAGGATCTTTGCCAGCGCGACCAGGCCGACCATGGCGCTCTTGCGGTCAAAGGCCGAAGGCGTGTAGACTATCCGTGGCTGGCCGGAGTCCGGGTCCGCGTAGACGTAGCCGGGATCGCGGTCGCGGACAAGGGCTATGTAGCTGTTCATGTGGCGGTACTTGAGCGCAAGCAGCTTGAAGTCTACGCCGTCGGACCAGTTGAGGAAGTGGAAGGCGAAGAATGGCATCATTGACAGACACTCCAGTCTGGCGCCATGGCCTCTGCCGTCCAGGTTCTCGAAGGTGTTGACCACGCTCGTGAGGCTGTCACCTTCCCATGGCCGGATGTCTTCTTTGAAGAAGCCGTGGGCGACGCTGACGGGGTGGAGGTAGAGGTTGCGGCCGATTTGGGGGTTCTGGCACGGGAGGTTAATAACAATAGAGGCTATGCTTTGGTTTCGAATTGTACTTGCCTTCAAACCACTGTTCTTCAAGATGATAGGACTCCACAACGTGCCACTACTGATGATCACTTTCTTCGCCCTCACGACTACCTCTCTCACGACTTTCTCGTCATCCGGCCCGTCCAGCTGACCATCCTTCCCTCGACTCGTCCATGTTCCCACGACCCCCACAGCTCTATTCGACTTGACCTTCTCATCAAACAAAACCCTCTTCACCATGAACCCCTCCGCAAACTTCGCTCCTCTCCTCGCAGCATCGGGGAACCACCCGTCCACAGGCCCCTTCTTCCCACCCGACGCACAGCCCAACCCACAATGCCCATCAAAATGCTCCGCCCCTCCCGAATTCTGCGGCACCTTCTTCGCCGACCAGCCCAACCTCCTCGCCCCCTCGACCAGCACCTCGTTCCCATGATTCACCTCAGACCCATCATGCACGCCCATCTGCGCGCACACCCGGTCCAGACACCCCTGAAACCCCTGCGTCCCGAAGAACCCCAGCCCCCTCCCCCGCACCCACTCCTCCCTCACGAACCCCTGCGTCTGCAGCGCAGCGCCCCAGTTGACCGTGCCCCCGCCGCCGAAGCACGCACCCGACACGACGGCCACGCTGGCGTCGTCGCTGGCCAGCGCGGCCGCGCCCTCGAAGAGGTGGAAGAAGGCCTCGGCGGGAGCCATGGGGAGCGACGGCCCGTCGAAGTGGTAGCCCTTGTCGAGGACCAGGACCCGGTGGCCGGCTTCCGAGAGGGCCTTGGCGCAGACGCCGGCGCCGCAGCCTGAGCCGACTATCACGACGTCTGTCTCGATCTCGGCGGCGGCGGGCGGCGTTGCAGTTTTTGGCGGTGCTGGTGGGAACTGGACGAACTCGTAGGGGTGCTTGGGGTTGGGTTTCCAGTTTGTGGGCGTGATGGGGAGTCCGGAGAGCGCGTGGAAGGCTGGGTCGGTTGCGGTGAAGACGACTTTGGCTAGGCTGGTGACTTGCTTGAAGAGACCTCGTATCTGGTAAAGGTAGCTGTTTGACCATCCGTTGAGCACTCGTGTACGGTCCTCGATGGACAGTCTCGTAATGGGGGTGGCGTAGCCGGTTAGTAGTAGGGCCCCAGCTCGTGTACTATATACGTTGTGAGCGTCTCATCCACAAATCTGGTTAGGGAATTCCTCGAGTTGCCCACCTCAATATAGCAAGGACGCGAAACAACTGCAACCTCTTCTCCGGCGGCAGGTGGTGCAGCATGCCCTTCAGCACTTGCTGGAACAGTAGATTGTCCGATGGCTTCTCGGACAGGTACCTGTCCAGATCCTGTTCGGATGCTGTATCAAAGATAACGGTATCCTTTTTAAGGTGCGATACTGCTTCCCGAAAACGATTTTCGGATATATAGGCCGTGGATAATGACTTCCGCCTCGGCGCCGTAGACTCTCGCTGGACGCTGGGCACAACGGTGTCCATGAGGGCTATCAACATCCGCCACTGGTCGTCCGAGATGACCTCTGCCGTCTTGAGACGCCATGGTATTCCGGCCGGGAGCTGAGCCGTTAGGACCGCGGACACTTTCTCGGCCATGGTTCACTTTGACACAACCGCTGGAGACAAGGACTAGTTGACGGAGGATCAGAGAACTTGAAGTTAAGAGCACAACAAGGGCATGGCGCGAGGCCGCTTAGTTCCAAAGTTCGACAGGTGTAGAGAGATGTTGGCGAACAGCACTTGGTGATTTCCCCCCGGAAACACAGGAAGCACGATACCTGCTTTCGTGGCGGTTAATGAACCGGGATGTATCGATTGAGGCGCCGACTAGTTGTCCATGGTCGCAAACCTTGGTTTCAGTTGGTTACTTGAGTAAGTAGACCCCGCATGGTTGGAGGATTCCCGAGGTCTCTGACCACTTGAACCCGAGAACCGGGACGCGACGGGAGGCGTCGTTTTATGAAGTCCACCATTATCATCAAAGCTCAACGGGCTCTGCTATTCATCTGTCTAGAGGAGGGGTGGCACTGGTGGCTGTGTTTGCGCATTGCTCAAGTGCTGCGAATGATGTAGTGAGTGTTTAGGCTCCGGAGATATTCACGGGTCTATTGCACCCGAATTTACCCACAGACCCACCAGTTGACTGCAACTGGACCCATAGGCATCCGTAAGTCCCAAGGTTGACTATGCTGGTAACCTTTTTGGATCCATAGCTCTCTAAATATGGCAGTTAGGTACCTTTGAGATATCAGTGAACTAATTATCAAGGTTTTGACAAGTCTAAGTATCGGAGAACAAAGGCATAATGCTTAGTGATTATCTTAATCTTACGGGCAAACAATCAATACAGGAACAATTAATCAGAGTTTCAATGCTTTGGATAAACAGAGAGGGAAGTGTGGCGGTGATGTATTGAAGACCTCGGGGAGGGAAGAGCAGGTGGGTGAAAGGAGGGGATAATCAGAAGAATAATAAGTGACCGCACTGTAGCTGTTCAAGGACAATTGATTAGCTAGTACTAATCGTATGACGCCGCTTTAAAAACTTGCGTTTTACGATTCAAACCACTTGGGTTAGAGTATATAATGCAGAATGTAATGAACTCAGTGCCCATATCATCAAGCAATCATACTAAGACCCTGGGACTTGTTCACGGGTCAAACTACTTACAGCTAATGCATATCTCAACCGCAGGTGAGAACACGTTCCGCTGCTGTGTGCATGGGTATGGGTATATGTGAAAGCCTTGGGCCTGATCGTTATCATTATATTGCTCCGCCAGAGCACAAAATTTATAGAGACGGATTGGAGCTTAATTTTGAGTTTCCAAGGGTTCTTGAAAGTCGGTGATTGGCGCACGTGTTTCGGACAGGGACTTGGCTTTGTTACCTAGGTAGTGATGAAGAACATCTCCTCTTGGGTATTCGATATCCAGATGGTCCACCATGATCCATGTGACCATTAGTAGGTCCATTACGATTATCAAAGTCATTACTTGTTGAACTGACCTGAATGGATAGTTCATACCTAGGAAGCGCATGCAGGGGGTCACTTCGATCTGGGCTTTCAATGTTGTTGTGAATGCACATGTGAGAGGGCAGCTATACGAGTCCGACGGTATATAAGTAGCAATTGGTATACTCACAATACCTCCTTCCGTTGGGTTCCCTATCAAGGTTGACTAGATCGAGTTCTTGTCACATACTGAATGAATTTTGTCTGAGCGATAGACGCATCACATACACCTCAAGGTCGAACGTTGAAGGAAATAATTCCATATATCAATAATACCATCCCTAATCTGTTGTAGCTCCAAGGCTCTGCTCGATTGAAGGTTCCAAAACTCAAGCCCAACCGACAAAAAATTCAATGTGAAATTCAAAGCAGATCAGGTCCATCGCTCCGTACACCAGCTCATCAGTCCATCCTCGGGTCCTTCAGCACACTCCTAATCCCCCGACTCAGCTCCACACATGCCCAGGTCTTGACATCTCTCACGGTTAGGGTTCGTGATGCATTTGAAGAGCCTGTAACGAACATGAATATTAACCAAAGTCAGCTTCCTTTGACATGCTGCCAGTACTACATGAGTATTACGGAGAGGGGGGGGGGGCGGCGCAGCACTCACGCTGGGCCATCCAGGTCTTTGCAGTTGCAGAGCTCGCGACACTCGTCCGGAGTAGGGTCCTTTGCTTCCGAATCAATTGATGGCATTTCATTTGAAGTGCTGACGTCCTGTTGCTGGCTGCCTGCATTGTCGTGAGAGGCCGTTGGCATTGCCATGGCCGTTACGGCGAGGGTGGTGATGTAAAGGGCGACCCTGCTGATCTGCATCTTGAGAGGCGTGTGATACACAGAATGTCGATAAAATGATTTAAAACTTGATTAATGGAAAGTACACTGCGAATGCAGTCTTATAACAATTTCGAATATGACGAGGTTGTGAGTTGAGCCAAGCCAAACGGGTGTGAGAGTGAGAGCACTTGAGGGTTATGGGATCGTGATCACTGGTCAAGGCGATGCCCTCCTTCTCTTCTTATAGTTCTCGCTTCCGAGGTTCTCCTCAGTCGGTGAGCCCCGCCCATAGCCCAAGCGGCGTACAGGTATAGGCACAACCACGTACGAGCAAGCGAGCAGACAGACGCACAAGATCAGGGCCACGAGCATCCCCGGGTCATCAATATTCCCTGGAGCACTCGAAGCGCCATTCGAGAACGGGTATAATTAGCCTGGAAGATGTCGCCTGCCTGCATCAGCCGGGATCGGTCGCCTGGTGTTTGCACCGAGCCAGCACCGGAATATTCCTAACATGCCTTCGATATGGCGCATGACCAACGACAACATGGCTGGAGTCGCACATGTCTTTCGAGGAAAGCAAACACCCGAAGTCTGGTACTCCTGATCGAAGCCCCCCGTCCACCCTCTTGCCTAGTACCGATCTAGCAGATGGTTACTCTTCCGCAAGGCCGCGCGTTGAATAGGTCAAGTCTCAGATCTGGACCCGGCCCATGTAACGCTTTGTGTCCTCGGGATACCGCGATGGGCTGGTTTGATGTGCTTGTTATCTATTGATTCCTTATCATCTCTCTTCGACTCCCGAGGTCCTAAGAACAGACCACATGGTAGCAGGAAGTACGAGTGCTTTCGGACGTTGTTGCGTACGAAACGTTAGACTTCCATTGCTTGGGCCTTGTATGGCATAGGAGCCATGCACGATGCTCCTCCGGCTTCACGGCACATGCATGTAGGCTGGCAGGAAACACCTCCTGATACACCGATACCGCGTTGAGGCATGGTCTTTCACGTCGGCTGGCAGTCATCTCGGCATCATCCGGCTTGCGATTGTCGCGTACAGGCACGGCTTTGCTCGCCGCGGCAGAAGCATTGGTGACATGGACTGAGTGGAATAAGCGGGAGTTCCAACAGTGGACAGACCCCCGGCCTTACTTCCCTCTTGTCATCTCGACCGTGGGTCTCCAGAAAGATCAAGGAGATGTGCTCAACACGAGGCAGGGACCATGCCACCATCGAGTTTGCCTTTCAGTGCTCCGTTATCGATCAGATGATCCAGGCCCGAAGCAAATATGTGTCACCCAACCATCAGCCTCGTCAGACGCTTCCTCGTTGTGCGAGGCTGAGTTGCCGAGTCGAGGGCGTGTTTGCCCTGAACCACGGTGAAGGGAAAAGAGGGGGTCCCAAGGTCACTACCAAGGACAAGAGCAATCGATGGTTCGGGATATCCTCAATTCGTACAACGACCACGTGGTCCATCTATGGTTAGGTATTCTACATATCTTGATCTCATATCTCCTTCCCCTCAAAAGCCGTTACCACCTCTGCAGCCTGGAGAAAGATTATAGAGGAAGAAAGCTTCTTGTGCTGCCTCGCCTCGTAGACCAACCGAGGCCTCCCTAGGTACTCCAATGCAAATGCCACTGCCACTCGACCGAGGATGTTATGATAAGAGGAGAGTAGTAAAAAGTGGTGGTCATCATCGGGAGAGAAACGTTGTTACATACCATCATCCAAATGGCAATAAGGTGAGTTTGATCAATATCGGGGGGAAAGCGCCATCCCATTCTGCCTTCTTTCCCCAGTCACCAACTTTCCTCTTTACTCCTTCTTCTCGCCAGAGCCAGGCAAGAACCAACCGCTGAAGGAGCTCTTCATGTTGTTCATGGCCTCCTTCTGCGCGGCCTCCTGCAGGGCGGCCTCCTCCTTGAGCCACTTCTCGCCGTTCTCACGGATCATCTTCTCCATCTCCTCGTAGTTGCGCTGGCCCCGCTCGCGGGCGATATCCTGCAGCATCTTTCCCTGAGCGAAGGCGGTGGCGGGGTCCTGCTCACCCTCGGGCACGGCCAAGACGCTCATGTTCTGAGGCTTGAGGCCGAAGAGCGAGCCAAGGGCAGCCACGCCGCTCTTGCCCTTGTGCGGGTGCTTCTTGCGCTCAGCCTCCAGTTGCTTGTTGAACTCGGCACGGGCGATGGACTCGCGGCGAGCGAATTCTGTGGGGATGTGCTTGCCCTCGAAGGACTTGAGAACCTTGCGCACGTCGCTGTACTGCATGGTGTGGATGTACTCGAGGAAGGGGATGAGTGCGACCAGGTCCTTGTCCTTGGAGTCACCGGTCCATTTCGGCAGGACGATGGCGTTCTCAGGCTGGGCGCGGACATGCTTGGCATCTGTGTCGATGATGATCGTCTTGGACAGATCACGGTTCAGGTACGAGAGATCCTGTTGCGCGAATTGGTTAGATGAGCCAGTCTTCGTGGAGAACAATTTGCGTCAGCTGGAGTCAACGTTACATACCTTGACGATTTCACCGTCCTTGTACTTGGTGGCCTCTCGGTACAGTGGCCAGACGATGAAGCGGTAGGGGTCCAGCTTGCGCACGAGGGGCTCAGCGATGGCGAAGGGCACGGAGGTGAAGAGAACAAGTTCGTAGTACTGGCTCAGGTAGTGCAGGAAGTAGTCGGCGCCAGGTCGCTTCGCTAGCCGCCAGCCGTGCTCACGCGTCCACTCGCTGTGTACAAGCATGTCCTCGAGACTGATGCAGAGGGTGTAAGGTCGCTCAAACATGGGATCCGGGTCGGGAAGCAGCTTCTCGAAGGCAGGCTCGTGGTAGTACGATAGAACGTCCTTGCTGCGCGTCGATGCTCGTTTCCACCAAGCGCCAAGGCCCCAGCCATTGGGGACTTCTGTGTGCTTCGCCTCCTCCTCCTCGTCCCAGTTGCGCCCAAGGTAGACAATGCCACCAACGGCGCCAGCCAGGGCAGCAGCAAACATGTAGTTAGCTAGTCTCTGGCGGCGCTTCTCGGTCGATGATACGTATGCCGAAGCTGGGAGCTCTCCCTTGCCCCTCCCACCGGCGCTGGCTGGCGCATCTTCCTCCACGGACTCCAAAGCGGCCTTTTCGGTTGTGCCGGCGGTCTCGTACTCGAGGGTCGATGGGATACCCTGGGTCAAGTCGGGGAGCTGTGACAGCGGTATCTGCTTCTCTGGTGTCTCGGCGGTGTTTTCGCCTATTGGGTCAGACGGCTTGGTCGCTTGCGCATCGGCATCTTTTGGTTGTTGTGGGGTGTCGTTCGCTTCTGAAGAGGAAGATGGTGTTTTCGGTGAGGGGTTGGACTGTTGAGAGTTGGAAGATGTCGAGGTTGCGCCGCTTGCTGGAGAAGCACTACCGAACCTTGAAGATGGCTTATTATCCTTTGCCATTCCCCTTCGCCATATTGCCGGGGCAACTGTCAAGGCTGGAAGGGCTCGTCTTGTCGGTACAGCAGCAGTCCACCCTGTAACAGCTGCTGGCTGGGCCAGGCGCAGAGCTGCCCTTGATAGCATGATGTAAATAATGAACTATCAAATGGGAAAGAGGGAAAGGGAAGAAAAGGGTCTAGACAAAGACAAAGAGGAAGAGAGATTATCTCGTAATGGAGGATTGGCAAGGAATCACGGCTTGAGCAGTGTCATCACTGGACTTCCAAGAAGGTTGGATGTTTTGCTGGCTTGCTGCTACGAGTCGCGAGTCGCCAGTTTATTTCGTCACCAGAAAATTCAGAAGGCAGAGACAGCCGATCGAAGCTCTCTCTTTCCCTCCCACCTTTAGCGCAATGGGTACGGTACGTTCTACCGGGTAGGTACGTACTGGGTACCCTCCAACAGCCTTGGAACCTCGGGAGCAGCAGGTCTGAGCTTTTTGTCGATCACTTCTGCCTGCCGCTTGTCGAACTCTCTCGGTGGTCCTGCCTGTATCTATAGCGGCAGGCACAGTTTTGTTCACGGGTGTACCTAGGTACTATCTAATGACTTCACCTTCCATAAGCAACAATTGGGGCATCTGACTGGTTCGATAACACACTCAAGTTACACTGCAGAACGTCTGATCCGATAGTGGCGTGCTTGAGGGACTCGTTCACTCACAAGGAACTCACGTGCCATCTGCAACTCTAATTACTAAAGTGCCGGTTGCCGTCATCCTCTCATTGTCTCTTTGCCTCTCGTGTGCGTGTGTGCATATCCCTTCACGTCGACTAGTTTCTCCAGGTAGACTATTAAATTCACCAGTAAACCTACCATTTCGTCGCGCCTCTTCCTCACAGAACCCGAAAGTTGGGCATCGAACACAACTAAATCGCCACCAAACCTATCAGTCGATCCATTCTTCGAGGTCGCTACTTCTACGACGTCGAACCAACAGACTCCCATGCACTCCGCACCCCAACTTCAACAACCTACCCAATTCTTCACGATGGTCGCTGCGGATGCTGCATACTGAGGGTGGTGCCCAATCGTCCATCTGCCTCACGGTCAGCACTTACGATGGGACCACCCTCTGAGTCCTGCCGACGAGTACTCTCGAATACCAATTGCGCCCAGATCTAGCTAGGGCCCACGATCATTCGCAAGGGCATTGAAAGCACTTGCGGTCCAAGATCGATACTCCAATTCAATCAGTCTCACAATTACACGAAACGAAAATCGTTACCGATTCCATTGGGTCCAACATCACACGATAAACATCAATACTTCACAGAGAACAAAGCGTCGGCCCATACCAACAGCACAGTAGTACCTATACCCGCTTTTCCTTCGCATCATCATCGACGGGTTCGACGCGCGAGAACAGACCGACTCTGCACCAACAGTCGCCACTGGATTCTTCAGCGACTATGCCTCCTCGTCGACCGATCAAGGGATCGCGCCCCAGAGGCCTCGCTTCGCCCACTCCTATTTCTTCCGCCGTTACCGCTCCCTCCAAAAACGAGTTTGACGTCGAAGATGCTATCAACGGGCTGGACATAGGTGCATTGACCTTGGATGTACCCATTGTCAACAAGAAACCCGTGGTGGAGAAGCCCAAGCCTTTCCCCATCATGGATCTGCCCTCGGAGCTCCGCGTCAAGATCTACGACTATCACTTCGCCGATATTGGCCCCGTTGTCGACATCGAGCCTGGCAATTATTTTGCCATCCACAAGAAGCTGTGCATCTTCCGGGTCTGCCGTCAGATGTATCACGAGGCGTCCCACGCCTTTTACAGGTCAAAGACCTTCCGCATCTTCCCCATAGACGGTCGCTATGCCAAGGCCAAGAAGGGCCTCCTGGCCCGCCTCAAGCCCCAGTCTAGGGCTCACATCACATCCCTGGAGCTGCGCTTGGGACCTGGCTGGAGCAAGCCCTACCGGAGCTGGGTTGTCAACGAGCTGCTTGGCCTGCGGGACTGTCACGATGTCAGGTTCCTCTCGGTCTTCGTTGAGATCGACCCGAGCGATCCACTTTTCAACGGGTGGCGCAAGTCCAATGGTTTCTACGAGTGTTTCTCTAAGAACCTACTCGGCGAGATTCTGGAAGGTCTCCCGAGCCTCAAAGTTGTGCGATTTGACGCTGGCCGCTCGGTTAAGAAAGCGGGCGATATGATGCAGGGTCTCTTGGAGGTCACGAAAGCCAGCAAGCTGAACATCACCTGGGGCCCAATCAGAGGTTGGACGGACAACGATGCCGACGAGCCGGACTACGAGTCGCCCGTTGGGCCGACCACGGCCATCGACTGGAGCCTGAGCCCTTCGAACATCATGTCTGTTTTGGCACAGCAGGAAGTAGTTGCGTAGGGAGTCAAGGTTGAAGGGGGACAAAAAGGCGTTATTGGCTCTCCCGAATGGTTCGGATGATGACTGAGTTATTCTGTGGAATTTGTAGCAAGATTGTAAGGATTCATGGGATTAGGACACCAGCAGGTCGTCCCAGGGAAACCCCCCTCTCTCCTTCTGGAGCAACGGCGGCCATGTAGCCCCGTCTACACGCGAGCTTTCGAATTACGTTACGAATTAATGAATACCTACCCAAGTACAAACGTTTGTCCGTGCTACACTCAGACCATCATACTTCTTCGAAAAGCATCCATGTCTACCACACTGACAACGCTGCATATCCTTCCCTCCTCAAACCAGTAGAACACCTGTTCAGAGAAGTCAACCCCCTTCCCGTTCGGCTCCACGCCCGCCCAGGTCCTCACTGGCGTGCCCGTAAACTCCAACCTCGCTGCAAGCATCTGCCTCTCCTCATCGACGATGAGTTCGGCGACGTGAAATATCATGTCAGGGATCGCCTCCTGCGCGTCCTGCATGAGACGTTGGTACATCCGTAGTGAGAGGACCTGGCCGTTGTGGGTCACGACCGGATTGCAAAACTCTGCGAGGTGAGACGTCATGGCTGCGGCGCCGGCGTTGATAACCGCTATGTAAGCATGGTATCTGTCCTGGAGCGTCTGTCTTGGGGCGTGAGCTGGTGGTTTGGGATGGGTTGGGACGGTGGATGCTCTCAGGGCTGTGGTGGGTGGTGAGGCGTGCAGGGCTTCTGTGTTGATGATGGTCCAGATGTTGGTGATGTGTGCTTGTGTATTGCAAAACATATGTGCAGCGAATCCTATTGTTGGTTGTTCCACCTCCGTCTCGGATGGTGTAGTACTCCTGGTACTGCTGCTGTTGTTATCCTGAACATCGTCGACTGTTTTGCGGACGGTTAGAAGGATCCTGGCTGCCTGTCGAGAGGAGGTCGGATCCCGGACTAGCAGGTCCACAGTAGAGTCTATCAATTTGTATTCGACTCCTTGTATCAGGATGGTTGACGGTATCGGGACATCTTCCTTATCATATTGGCCATTCACGCTCGAGTGTTTAGGGGGCTCCGGCTTACATCCCAGCAGAGCGTGGAGTACCGAGTCTACACCTGGATGCATCTCAACGATATCAAGTAAATTTCGGCGAGTATAAGGGTATATGGGTGCGACGAACTGCAGAAAAGCGTTGTGTTTCCCAACAAGGCAGGTCGAAAGGTTGGAAGTGTTGAAGTAAGGGCGAGAGACGGTTGCGGTGATGAAGTTCACGGGTAGTAACATCATGCGACACCTAGACGCGGACCTTTGTCTTTGACGCCTTTCGATGTTCTAGTCACATGCAAGGAAACCCTGATTGCGCCGTGACGTTATCTGCCTCATGCTGTCAGGTTCTCGTCTTGTAAGTGAGTTCAGAGAAACACTCAAGCACCAGCCGATACGAGATCGACAGAATTGAAGTCGATGGCAAACCTTGGGGTCCATGCCTCCTCCGCCCAGGGCATAACATTGTCGTTGTTCCTCCGTTCCTTGTTGGTCACTTCTCCCTAATCGCCTGCAACCGCGATTATTGCATAGATCCGAGAACGTACGGGAATAAAATTTCGAATGCCGGTACTTCTGCTTTCGCTTTTCATAGTACATAGTGTAGACTAAAGTATGCCAGCGGGAGTGCTACCGGCCCGGTGCACATCTGATCAACAATCTCGGGGAAAGCATCAGCAAAGATAAATGCGGCTGAGCAACAGTTGGCGCTTCGGATCCCATGGGATCCTTCAAGACCCGCAAACTCGGTATCCCAATGATCCTGAAACGACATATCAAATGTCACAGCGCGGTCTCCTGCGTTACAGACGCCGTCCAAAACGGCCAAACTCGAGACCAGGGGCTCTGCCACGCTTGGTCTCGTTCCCGATCCCTGTAGAGAAGCCCATGATTGGACTAACACGCACCATCATAGTCCAACTGTTGCGGCGGAGTCGAGTGATATGCAAGCCCACCGTCTCACGATCCAGCAACCACGCAACGTGCTCGCCATGACGCGCGGTTTCCGCTGTTCTGGAGCGCCAGGCCGCCTAGGGAGGCTGACTATCAAAAACCGTTGGCACTGAGGAATCTTTGATGTGGACAAGTTAACACCTGCAATCTACTCTTCTTACCCTCACCATTTTCTCCACCAAGACCTCGGAATTCGTGATCACAGGCCTTGTCAAACCTTGGACGGGAAGCATCATTCAGCACCAACACATTACCAGTCCCCACATTGTAAATCTGCGGCATCACATAATTATACACAATTACACATTCCGCCGTTGTGTCGAGAACTGTTTTCGGCTCCAGATTTTCGGCACCAATACCAACCATTCCCCAGAATCAAAACATGATACCAAGTCACCCCTCGTTACGACATGTCGTCGCCGTCATCCATGTATTCCTACTTCAAATCGCACTGAGCCTGGCCTTGCCCACAGTCAACCAGAACCCAACAACACAAGTCGAGACGAGGGACATTGCACATAAAATGCAAAGAGGACCCCATGGCAAAAGAGACCTTGATGAGGGTGACATCCGAAAACTCGCTGGGGGAGCAGTCGCAATCGTGGTGTTCGGACTGATATGTGGCCTGGGATCGGCCTCGATTGCTGTCTTTGGGTCTGTCGAATGGGAAAATTTCCGAAGACAGAAGAAGGAAAACAAGCAAGAGAAACGGGTTGAGGAAGGAAAAGAGGAGAGTATCGATAGCGATACGGAAGAGAAATCTAAGTGACCATGACATCTAAGACAACGCCGACGGGGGCAGTGAACTTTGACGCTTTGTGGGATCTCACACTCGGCGTGTTACGGCATACTTATGCCTCCCTGGCTCGAACTCACTCTTGCAGCACATTGTCTGTCTAGCAAGCTTCGAGCACCCACCAGATGATCTTGATGTTTTTTGCAAGAGCTCCTCACTGGGGGATGCTGACACTCCTTGTCATCCATCCTAGGATCTCGGGTTGCTCAGCCGGAGCCTATTGTAATCCTCGAACATTACCAACGTGGTGGAAGTGGCGCCTCCTCAACCACCACACAATGTGACTCTCAAGCGCTGTGCTCGACCATGTCGGCACAGGCATCACCGAACCACGGCTCAGTGGGCCAATAGCTGACATCTCCATGACCGAAAGCGAGCAAGGTGTGTGGTATGCGGTCACACGCCAAATGAGATGTGATAACCCAGAAGGGATTCAATCGTGGCACTAAGATTGGGGAATAGCTGCTCAACCCAGGAAAGGAAATCTTTCCCCAATACTTGGCCATGTTCGATCGGGCTTAGACCGAGGTTATCCAAGATTATGGTTCGCAGTCCTTCGCTACATCGGCCACTCTGATAAGATGACACGGTCATGTGAGGGTGTTGTCAAGTTCATGCCACTGGAACTTCGAGCCCAAGCCCACAAGCATATGCCAACAAAAGCACTTAGCCGGAATGATCCGTGATCGCCCCATGGTCTTGGACTTGTACGCATCTGGTGGATCATCATACGAGATGATCTGTATCTTCCCCGGATCTCAAATCCGGGGTTGATGGATTCCCCAACCACGACCCCTGCTGCTTGTTGACCTTATCCCCACAAAGTTTGGGGACAAGAACTTCTGTATCCCCTCATGGAGAAGTTCCACCAATAGCTGGTGTAACTACCCCATCTACTTGCTCTGCCGCGTCTTCCAAGAGCTCGAAATATGTCACATACTCTGTCCGTATAGCCTAGCGGCCTGGCCGGGCCGGCGGTCCAGCTACCTGGGAAGTCGAGGTTGGAGATGCAAGTAGAATCCGGTCACCCTTGGCTGCCGAAGAGCCGTGTTGAGGAGATATCGGATTGAATAAGAGCCATGAGAGTCCCATCCCGCATAAGATGCGGTTGCTAGCGTAACATCTGTCTGCTCTGTCAGGTCAGGCATAATTGGGACTCCGAGATCTTGCGCCAGCATCCGTATAAGTCCCAGGACACAACAGCAGCCATCATGGATATCAAAGAAAGCAATGAAGACCGGACGGAGCACGTTGATGAGAAGGGGCCGGAGCCCATCCAGAAACATGTCAAGGCTCTCAATGAGGAGGCCACTCTGGCCACCGATGCTGAGCACAGTATGACCCTCATTGAGGGTCTGAAGACATATAAGAAAGCTGCGATGTGGTCAATACGTAAGTGGGGATTTTCAATGAATCGGATTGGACATTGTCTATCAGAGTTACTTACGGTCCCTCGGGTTCAACAGTCATATCGACGACAGTCGTGATGGAAGGTTACGATACCCAGCTTCTGGGAAACTTCTGGGGATACACAGCGTTCCGCAACAAATTTGGCGAGTACTCCGGCGAAGAGAACGGGTATCAGATCAGCTCCTCGTGGCAAGCCGGACTCAATGATATCAGTTCTGTTGGCAACATCATCGGTGCCCTCCTCAATGGCTGGCTGACTGCTCGGTACGGGCACCGTGTGGTGCTGATGGTCAGTCTGGCCTGGCTGACCGCTGCCATCTTCATGGTCTTCTTCGCTCCGAACATCGTAGTCCTCCTCATCGGGGAGTTCCTCTGCAACATCCCCTGGGGCGTCTTCGCGACGACGGGACCGGCATACGCCGCTGAGGTCATGCCTCTGGCACTGCGTGGCTACCTCACAGCCTACATCAACCTCTGCTGGTGTATCGGCCAGTTCATCGCGGCGGGGGTGCTCAAGGGCCTCGTCAGCAACACGACGGAGTGGGGATACAAGATCCCCTTCGCCGTGCAATGGGTCTGGCCCGTGCCGCTGTTCATCGCCGCCCTGCTGGCCCCCGAGTCGCCGTGGTACCTCGTCCGATCGGGACAGCTGGAGAAGGCCAAGAAGTCGCTGGAGCGCCTCTCTGACCCCGAGACTCACGTCGACTACGACGCCACGATATCTCTCATGGTCCGGACCGACGAGCTGGAGAAGGAGGAGCGGTCTGGTACCACGTACTGGGACTGCTTCAAGGGCACGAACCTGCGCCGGACCGAGATCGCCATCATGTGCTTCGTCTCGCAGATCACCGACGGCGGCGCCCTCTGCTACACCGGCACCTTCTTCTACGAGCAGGCCGGCCTGAGCACTGAGCTGTCGTATGACCTGGGCCTGGTCGGCACGGCCATCGCCTTCATCGGCGTCATCATCTCGTGGTTCTACATCTCCAAGTGGGGCCGGAGGAAGATCTGGCTGTACGGGTTCTACGCGCTCGTCATTTGTCTGTACCTCATCGGCATCTTGGCCTGCGTTAAACCGCAGACCCAGGCCCTTGGCTTGGCACAGTCGGTTCTCTGCATCGTGTGGCTGGGCTCTTATTCCATGTCGGTCGGCCCCATCGTCTATACCATCGTCGCCGAGATCGGTTCCACGCGTCTGCGGACGCAGACGGTTGTGCTGGGGCGCAGCATGTACTACGTTGCCAATATCGTCGGCGGTGTCTTGGAGCCGTACTTCATGTCGCCGACTGCTTGGAATGCGCAGGGAAAGACTGTAAGTTGCCCAACCCCTGGCCTAAGCGGCACTTCCCTTGCCTTTGCAAGGCCTCACTCATCGTTTTGCTAACTGATATGCTACCCTACAGGCCTTTTTCTGGGGTACATTGTCTCTCATCACTACTATCTGGGGATGGTTCCGTCTGCCAGAGACAAAGGATCGTACCTTCGAAGAGATGGATATTATGTTTCAGCGTAAAGTACCCTCTCGCAAGTTCGAGGTCTATGATATCAAGGCGGATGATCGGTACCTTACCCAAGTACAAACGCCTTGATTGTTTCACGGGAGTAACTTGATACAATCGGGCCTTCCGGAGTAGTTGATATTAGCGAAGACATATTTGATCCGTGGTTCTGGGTGAGCCAGTTTCAACAGAGTTGTCCTCCAGAATATACATGGGTTACACCATCTGTCTCGCTACCATCAATTCGTGCGAGAATAAATCAAATGACTTAGTTTCTGCAATGATGTCCTGGGTAGTGTTTGTGAAAAGACTAGCTCCTCGAATATTTGCTATGGTCTACCGTAATGCTATAGTGATACGGCAAATCGTCTTGGCATATGTTTGAAACCTTCACGTCGTCTCGAAGATGCCAGGTGAGTGAGGTAGGGGCAAAAAGAAAAGCAGAAACATACAACACCGGGTATTCGCTGGTCGTCACCGACCCAACTACTAATCCAGCGGTCAGAAGCTTGTCTATGGGAGAGCGGACGGGATCCCGAATTTTCTTCTACCTATGGTCGTATGTGCTTGTAAGTCGTGGTCAGGAAGCATATATCCTGAGTCAAACCGCCCATGAGCACTCTACCTCCGTGAACTCGGTTCGAACAATCGCTGAAGTCCTCAACAGCTCTTTATTCGCCGTATCAATTATCTTTCCATTACATATATATATATATATATCATTTGCGTAGCATGCGTAGCAATTGCGTAGCAACTAGCAAATGAACCCGTGATGGTATTCAACTCAACAATACACTCGTTCACAAGTCTACACGCTGCGAAAATGTCAAGCATTAATTAGGCCAGTTGGCCCAGCCAGGCCTCTAGGTCCGCCATAACACGTTCTCCAAGGGATACATCAAACAGGCAGTCCTGCCAACTCCCACCAACGCACAACCGCTCTCCCGCCACAGTCAGGGGCGAGATATTGATCGCAGCTGCAGTCGTCTCCGTGCTCAGAGCGAACTGCGCTCTCCTAATCGCCCAGGCATCGTC
Organism: Cytospora leucostoma; assembly: GCA_003795295.1. Classification (NCBI taxonomy): domain Eukaryota; kingdom Fungi; phylum Ascomycota; class Sordariomycetes; order Diaporthales; family Cytosporaceae; genus Cytospora; species Cytospora leucostoma. Next base: position 207,689 of record LKEB01000025.1, on the reverse strand, counting down.
ATCACCGGACGCCGCCGGCGGCGACGGCGCGTTGTCGCCGCTGCTGGGACCGTCCTCCTTCGACAGCCCCCCATCCAGGACGCCGATCCCGCTAACCCACCACGAGTGCAGCCGGGGCCTGCTGGCCATCCTGGCCATCTCCTGCTGCCAGTCACCCACGAACTTCATCACCCCGACCATGTCGTTCCTCAGGCCCGCCTCCACCCTGCCCCCTATCTCCCCCCGCACCCTGGCAGCGGCCGACCAGACCAGGTCTGCGAGCTCGGGAGATATTGACGCCGCCGCGGGCTTGTCCGTGCCCTCGGCCGCAGGGTGCGAGAGCAGGGACCGGATCTGGCTCACGAGCCCGCGCTCGAACTCGTGTGTCATCAGTGTCACGAAGTTTGCCATGGTACGCTCGGGCTTGAGCCCTGGGTGAGCCGGGAGGTCCGGCCCTATGTATCGCCGCATGTCTATGGTGGTGCCGCTTGCGAGGGCGGGCGCGGCCTCCTCTGTCAGCTGTGAGGCGAGGGAGGTGAGCGTCAGCGCGTGGAGGAGGCCGGTGAGCGTGGTCTTGTGCTGTCGACAGGCAAGCAGGATCCTCCCCAGTGGTTCGGCTTCAACTGTGAAGGCGCGAACTTGGGTTTTGTATGGGCTTGCGATCGGTGCCCATCGTGCTAGGGCTGGTCTGAATGTCGTTGGGCCGTATTCGCCCCACAGTGCTTTGATAATGAAGGGGATTGTGAGAGGTAGTTTGCAAATGTCCTCGATCGGCGGCGGTAATACAGGAGCGGAGTCTGGCAGTTTGATCGTTGATCGATCGTCCGCGTCAATCTCTGCGTCTTTGCCAACGCTGTTGAGGCTTCGTAGAAGATCTGTGTGGAATATCTTGCCGCTCATACCATCGCAATGAGGGTGATTCCATGTGAATACTATCTCCACAACGTTCGTTGGTTGGAAGTGTATGACAACAATTCTCCATCCTGGCCGAGTATCAAGCTCGGGGAACGTAGCGTCAACCTCGTTCGTAAGAACTTCTTGCAAAACATTGTCGATACTTGCATCCAGCTCAGCGTCCTTAAAATGCCATGTAACGTGCTGACGAAGGTCGATAGTCTCGAGCTGAACCCAATTAGGGCTTTTGGACTGCGCATCTGCGATTGCAACTTGCAAAATAGGGTGTTTGAGCACTGTATCAACAATAGCGGTTTCAACAGCTCGAACCAGCCCATTTCTCGACTCGGGTCCAGAACCTAAAAGCCTTGCAGGGATCGAGTATCGGCCTGAGACAGAGGTCCCTCGATATTGGTCCAGTAAATACATGGCCAGCTGGTATACCTCACTGCGCGTGTCACTGTCAGCTTATATATTCTCTTGTTTGAAGATCATCATCCGCGGGGTAAGACGGACTTGTTTCCAAGTTTGCGGAGCAGCTTAGACTCTGCGCCGCCTGTTGTGCGCGTTTGTTTTGACCGGACCATAGTGAAGCCCTCAGTCGACGTGTTCTATCTTAGTAGGCCGTCTGATCATATGTCGAGGTCTTTGGGATCCGGAGGGTGTTGTTGCATATGGCTCCACCAGGTGTGAACCAGTATGATATATCTCGGTACATATGTACGTCTTAAAACCAAAACGGGTTGTGGAAGAAATGTCCGAGGGTTGGAATCTCACCAACCTGGAAGTCGGAAGAGTCTCGAAGGATTCATATAGGGGGCTTGGAAATGAAGAAGGCACCAACATATCGCCTTTTTACGTTAGAGCTGATTGGATGAGCCACTCATGACCAACAGGAAACGTTGATCTGGTGGCTAGTCCACCAAAGGATTTCAGTCCGCACCGGGGCAGCCAACCAACAGTGTCAAAGTGGGAACTGCTCGTGGGATCTGCAATGAACGAGGCTAGCTTGAGGATGATAACGCAAGGCCACGAGCAGTGCTTTACGGCCGACATCTATGGGCCTCCTTTGGAGTAGCTTGCTTACACTTTTGCCGCTCGGCGCAGGGTCATGGACTAAAGATGATTTGCTTTTATGAGCACCGAGATGGGTGCTGAGGGCCTCACCCACAATGATTCAACAGCCCAACCAACGAGACCCTGTCTGGCAACGAGAATATATGGGCATTGATCGATGGAGTATTCAATCAGAAACTGAACACAGCAATTGCTCACCATCTTTGACGCAGATGGCCAATCTGCATAGATGTATTCTTGGCTACTAGGTAAGGGTCTGCTTCATATCTTCGCTGTCTGTGGGCCATGCCCATCTGCCTTCGCTTTGATTATTGTATCATAGCTACCGATGTTTATGGACAATCGCTCCCTTGCAATGTTGACGCTGTACTGTGTTACCAAGCGTCAGGTCTCCTCGTCCCTCGAGGAAAGTTGATCCAACAGCCACTGAATTTCGTTGTCATGTTGCTCCCCTTCCCTTCCCTTCCCCTTCTTCCTGCCCATATACAAATCGATATTGCTCCATAAGAACCATTCCGGCGGTATTATGCTGCTGATGGCCCATGAGTCGTCACGTCAATTACATAGTACAAATCAACTACGTCCCCGGGAGATTAGAATTGTAAATCAGCATCGGCCACTGCGCCGCATGGTCTTGCGGAACACCACCATTGACAGCTTCCCCGGCGTCATGCACTCCACGGCCCATGCCACTACCATCCACCACCCCGGCGCCCCTTTGGCCTGCATTAAGGGTTAAGAGGGCATTCGCGCTGCTTCTGTCCTGCGTGGAGGGGTCCATGATGGCGATGGTGTTGGTCCACTCGTGCCATGTGTTCCCACTGTTGGGGACGTGATGTTGTTGATGTTGCTGTTGTTGTTGTTGTTGTTGTTGTTGTTGTTGTTGTTGTTGTTGTATCGTGTTGATGTCGTGTCCTGAAGGCGACATCCAGTCTCCTCCTCCGGAAGAGTGCGGGTGAGAGTGAGGACCTGCGGCTGCTTGCGAGCCGTATGCCACCATAGTATTTTGTGTAGCTGAATTTGGTTGTGATGAGTTGGCCGGAGCATTGTGGTGATTCATCTGGGCAGCCGCCGTGTTGGTTGGGGCGGGAGCGGCGTATATATACTGACGGGAAGGTTCCTCGGCGACGGGCATGTATGGGGATTGTATGTTATGCATGCCTGTCGTCGGGGCAGAAGTGGCTTGCTGTCCGAGGTCCGTATATCCCATCTGTGGGTAGGCGGCGTTGGATGTGGCTATCGGGCCGTTGTAGTAGGACGGATTCCCCATCTGAGCTGTTGGATGGACCGAGAGTGATTCGGTCCGGTTCGTCATTAGGGATGGACTGCTGCTTCCTGATCGTGAAGGTTGTCTTTGTATCGTCGAGCTGTAAACTTCCTGCTTGACGGGCCCGCCGGGAGGGTGGTGGGAATGGGACTGGGACTGAGCAGTGGGCGCAGCTTTGCGCTTCTTCGTGCCCATGGCATGCTCTATACTCGCCAGGGTATGACTGATGACGGAGCTTATTTGGGGCATAATGCGAGAGTCCGGGCCTGAAAATCGTTTAGTGAGCCAACCATCCGCGCAAAGATGGGGAAAGCTGATGCGTCGTTTACTTACCAACTCCGATGTACTGTGACACCTCATGGACAACGGACAGCCCCATCCTCATGTCGGCTTTCAGGTTCGAGAACTCTGCCGGGGTGACGCTGAATCGCCGCTCCCAGTGAGCAGCGAGGATCGTGAATACTGCTGCCACATAGACGGCCATTTGGTACCAGGTGGTGTCGAGTGACTTGAGCTTTGCCAACTCACTCACGACTCTCAACAACTTCCTCGCTGAGTCCTCGGAGATCTTGTTGTTGTCCGCGATGAAATCGGGGTCGCTCGTGATACAGCGCGAGGGATGCCGGAGACATAGTAGAAACTCGTAGTTGGATGCTTCGAGATAGGCCGCGACCACTTTGTCCTGCGGTTTGCACGTCCCAACCTTGAGCTCATCAGGTAGTTCATCCTCATAGTCCCGAAACTTGCGTTCTAATTGCCTGACCGATCTGACGTATCTGTTCGGGTCCTGGCGCACGCAGTAGATCTCGTTCCACAGCTCCATGAACAGATATGTAAGCTTGAAGCCAGCCCAGCCCACATGCCAATAGCACTCCGTATTCCGATCTGGTTCGATTATGCCGTTCTCGGTGACGCATTCATCTGCCACGCAGACTGGCAACTCGACATCGAAGTCCTCGGCCCTGATGGGCATTGGCATACCAATGCGGCCATACAAGGTCACAACAAGCAGCAGAATGCACCACCATAGACGCTTGCGCATCTCGTTTTCGAGATTCGTTGGCTCGCCCTTCTTCAGGTACGATCGGTGCAAGTTCAACTCCATTGCCCTCGCCCATGCAATGGTAGCCATGTGGTAGGCGGGCCCAGGTTTGGCGAAACCTCGACAATGAGTGACGATCAAGACCAAGGCTTGCATGGAGGCCATGGATTGGTCGGACATGAGCTCGTGAGCCTTGCCGAGACACCAGTGGTAATGTTTGTTTGAGATCTCGTTCAGTTGTGCCTTTCGTTCAGGCCCTTCGCCATTTCGCACACCAAACTGGTGGTACATCAGGGCGAACACCATATGCACCAAGGCAAGGTCGGCCGTAGAGGGCTTGAAGGTGTGATCGTCGTATATCTGTGTGAGCTGTTGCCAGAACTGGGGTCAGAAAAGTTATTCCGGCAGATTGGAATTCAGCTGACAGAACAGAGGATGTTTCGTTACCAGTTTTAGATAGGTAGGCTTGTGGAGTACAGGTACAAAGGGGGCAGCCATGACGAAGTACCACTGTGAATAGCTAAACGCATCTTCCCTCGAAGGAAATGGAGCGTCGACGGGTGGCTGAGCTTTCGAGATAGTGTTGAAGAAGGATTGAAGCGACTTGTTGTACAGCGGTGTATCGTTTGGTATCCCTGATGGTGGACCGTCCATGTCAGGGGCATCAAAGGAGGTGACGTCTATAGTGGTTCCGAGGATGGACAGTTTGGTGCCGTTTATGCTGCTCAAGGGCGCATTGTCCGCAGCGACGCCGATACGGGCGTCGACCGTCCTGGCGCCTGAGTTGAGATAGGAGGATGTGTCCCCTGCAGAGTAACTGCGTGTGCTTGACCCCTTATGGCCTTGTTGGCGGACATCCTTGATCCTTAAGGAACCGAATTGAGACCACTGATTTCCACTTGGATTATTCTCAGGATCAAGGGGTGTCGTTGGCCCGTACGCTGGGGACGTTTGCCTTGGTAAAACCCGGACCCCCCTTTCCTCAAGTAGCCTCTCCATGTCTCGAAGGCGCGTTGACAATTCTGTCTTCTCGCGCTCGAGCTGCTGCAGATATCCTCTGCGCTCTGTACGGCCAGTGACCCGATCGGTGACATAGCACTCGAGGCTCTGCTGGTTACAGTGTGAGCATCCTTCGGGGAGGGCATCGCAGCGGATCTTGCGGACCTATGGACAACAGCACAACAAGTCAGCCAGTGCTGTGACCTGGTAGGTTCCATCGCCGTCAAGGTTTGCAGGTCCTGGTTGGTAAGCCATTCTTCGCCTTCACTTGTTATCTGCTCTGGTCTGATGTCCTCTATCACGGCAGAAACCGTTCCTCCAATGTGAAGGGGGTATGGTAACATGCCAGGGCATATTTCGGCCTCGTTACGTTATAACAATACTCCACGTGCCGATAACATGCTAGACCAGCTACTACTCTTGAGGAGGGCTTGGACAGCAAAAAGTAGTAGTACTGGATGACAACGTACCTTGCAGCGGTCGCATGCCTGACCAGTCCGAGTGTAGGACTGCAGCTTATTTTTGACGACCTGAGAGAAGTCCTCAGGCCCCTTTTCGAGACGAGGAAGCTTGACTTTAGGTATCGGGGTCGAATTGTCGTGGGGGCCCTCCATTGCATCTTGTGAGCGTTTGGGAGGCCGCCCTGCAGGCATCTTCCCCTGAAATCAGGAGCCGACCGGCCACCTGGGTCGATTGTTCCTCCGGATTAGTCTCCCCGATGCAATTCCGGCCAAAATGCCCGGGCAACTGTGTCGATCCCGTACCCGAGTGGTGGCTGTCAAGCATTCGGGTAGTTCCGCACGCTCAGTGTGACTGCTATGTGGAGCTGTAGACTGCTGGACGGCACGGCCAGTATGGGATGGCGGGTGAGTGAGCGAGTGAGTCTCTATTTTTTGTTATCATTCGTACAGTGTGACGTTGCGGCTCCTCGAGTCGTACCACCAGGCTTTATCCTCCAGTCCGCGATGATACCCTAGTAAGGCATATAGCTGAGCTGGCTTGGTTCAGAATGGTGCTCGCTCCTTCTAATCCGGACCCAGTGAAGCCTTCGGCACCGACACCAGCGCCGGCAAGACAACCAGTTCGACTAGCTGGAAATTGCTTGATGGTATAAAACAGGTACCTGTCTGTATAGATATGGAGCGGGGTAGGTAAGTGATGGTCTGGTTGATCCCCTCGACAAGGATGGATGCTGAACGGGAGCCAGAGCTAGCAACAACACCAAGCCGGGTGGAAGAATCCGCCGGGCAATGAGCGTGATGAAGTTTCAAGCCCACAACGCGTGAAGAGCAGCCGCTAGATTTTTGAGAATTCAAGGGGCACAAGAGCGGGAAGGGAACGTCGCATCACAGCGATTAGATAGTGTACCAGAGGCATGGTAAAAGCCCCGGTTTTCAATCAATAGATATGTCAGGACAGACCGCTTGCTGTGCATGAAGAAGGGGACGGCGGGAGATTCGGGAGGCAGACTACCTAGGTACTGAAGGGGTCTCTCCCGAGGTATGCGTCTAGATGTGGGTTTGTGGGTTCCTTACTCTCGGGAATTAGCTAGGACAGCTGCTGAAAAAGTGGGCATCGATCGCCGGAAATTGCGGAACATCACCCAGGCAGACCGGGTTTGCTGACCTTGAAAATTCCGGGGAAAGGAACACTGAGACAAGTCAGCGCAGGACGCTTGCTGTATCTGTTCACAAGGTTCTGCACTATCCGGGATGGGAGACGAGGCAATGACGGTAATGAGGTCGATCTAAACGGCCAGATGCAAAGGCATGGATAGGTCCCTTGATCGCGCAAGCAGTTCCGAGATCTGTGTAGCTCCCGAGCTCAACGGCGATCTTGGGTTTCCCCTGAAGATGGACCACCCACGTGGGATTGACAGGCACAGGGGTCTTAACGTATGTACATACTAGTGGTGTACAGCGACTCAGCATGCCCAGGTGTATGTACGGTAACCAGAGAGACATCTTCTCGAACATCTAGTTTCGATGGCATGGCTTTCGAGTCCTTTTCGAAAGAGAAACGAAACCGGCATCGTAGTGTCCGACATCCTGCTCATCGATAGGGGGCTCCCAGGTGCAGCCAGTTGATACTACATATCTCCATGCACTTCAACGAAAGCTGAGACAGGAGACAAGGGTCTATCAGCTGGGTACGGCGTGCCTGGTGCGTTCCCCAGTTTCAATGGCGACACGAACCACAATAACGCCCAACAACCCGAGGTCATTGTTGGCACCCAACCCAGTGGTCAGGGCATGCAAGCTAGCGGTATCTCCTTTCCGACCCCGTAGTAACCCGTCAGTGTACTTCACGAAGGGCCCCTGGTCTTCAAACCCGACCCAAAAGCATGGATTGCTTCCTACAGTACGTAGTGTACCCTACCTAGCGATGTGAGCGAGTTTGATATGAGTAGTCTGAGAGCGGTGCTTGGACTGGGGGTGATATCCCGGGATATTCATACGCAGGTAAAAGTGACTCCAGTACCTCTGCGGCCTCGATGGACCCAATGAGCTAGCTCCAGAAGGAAGGCTGGCCCGTATTTCGTAATGATGCAGATGATGTTCGCCCATACACTAATGCCTGTCTCGGATCTTGAACGGCGGGCGGCATGGCGGAAGGCGGAAGGTAAGTTCGGAGCTTAATCCGTACTCTGCAGATCGCAATGATCACACCACCAAGCTCACGATTTAATGTTCGTCCCCACATATCTATACATAGTACCCGAACAACCTGCGGTTGCCTTCTGGTACGGCTCAAGTCAAGATAATCGTATTAGAATCATAGTGCATATATATACAAGATACCTCGAGCGAGTACTACGTGACACGAACCAAGACCCTGCCATATCACACTCTCCACGGATTTTGCCCGACTTCCTCGCGGCTCTATCATGCCTGCCAAGGCGTTTCTGCATGCAGTAGGTGGCTACGATACGACAACGAGGCCGTCCGAGGCTCCAGGCGGACCCTCGGAGGCACTGCATGAAGTGAGAGGATTCGCGGTACAACGATACACAGCGGTATATAATCGCAGATGATTTCCGGGTGGCCCGGCGCACAGATGCTTCTCATGCGTCGTTTTACGTTGCAGCCCTTTGGCTCTTGAGTCGTCACACTGCAACATCACTCGAGTTACTCTCCGCCGCGGATGTTGCCCGTGGCGGGGAAATTGTTCCTCATGCGTGTGCACACCGCACAAGATGATCTCGGCTGACGCGTTACTTGGAGCCTGCTTTACTGTCACGGACGATGGGTGGGCTTGAAAGGAGGCCGAGATGTTGTTCGGAAAATGAATTGCCCGGTACGTTATCAGCCCTGTAATCCCGGGCGCCACATTTCGATGCAAACCATATTCTCGCGCGATACCATCGGCAGTTTTTCGGGAAGCCGAAGACCCCTGGAGACCAGTAACTTCTCAGCCTTATCTCTCGGCCGAGATCGTGGTACCCATTGCATGGAGCTTCAGTTCTGAGGCAGGGCTTGGCTTGGATGGCATGTGATTATTCGTGCCTCGTCAGTACTACGTAGCTGCACGAGAATGATGCCCGAGAGACAAACAAAGGGTGAACACGCTGACCCGATCCAAAGGTTCAAGCAATGCGGTGATCAGATGCGCTATGATTCCCGGACTTCGTGCCTGAGTGTGCTGTTCAGCGCTGGATAACCCCTATTACCTGGAGCCAGACACCATTTTTAACCATATGGAGAAGTCAAAGCCCCGTCAAGAACGCAGGCACAAGCGAAACAAATCTACCACAATCTCAACCAAAAAGTTCATCGCCGCCAGTTCCAGTTGAGGTACCGTAATGGCAAGTTGACTGCGGTCTGGTATACATATGGCCACCAAATTCCTGTCCTATCTCGCAGAAGCCGACTTGAGAATCTACTCTGCTTCTTCGTCTTTCGGCTGAATATCACTTTCTGGTTGGGACTGTACGATCCCGACTTCGTCAGGAGTAGGCTTGCGCCCGTACACGACAACCCTAAGATTGCGTCAGACCAGCGAGCCATGAGAGAGGGTGGATGAATCGACGTGACCTACCAGGGATGATATATCTTGAGATCAGGATCGCGCAAGTTGTTTCGATAATCGAAAATGTACTGTTGCACATCATTCTGGGTCATGCCCACGGCATGGAAAAGCTTGATACCGGCCGCCACCGCGGTATAGAGATTTTCCTGATGCAGGCGCCCAAGCTCCTGCTCCAAGGGGTCGGAACTCCATGGGCTGATCCTATGAGGATGTAGAAAGATTAGCATGCGGGAGAACACCGCATTGTGGGCAAGAGCCTACGACTTACGGGACAAGGATACGCTTCTCAACCACGTCGACAAAGCCAGCTTCGATCAGCCAGTCTTTCAGCTTGGGAGCGACGTCTATATCCCTCCCGAGCTTCAAGCCGCCTTCTTTCATGAGATCCATCCATCCCTGATATGCTGTTGGGTCATCTCGAAGTGCAGCTTTCGAATAGTCGTCCACTCCCAGGACCTCGAGTTTGAACTCCTGGAGGATTGTCCCACGATCAGTACCATGCGACAATGTGTCGACTAAGCAGCAGGACTAGCCTGGTCGAGGGGCACATACCTGATATTCTACCCATCCGCCGGGGCGGAGGTGATCGAAGGCTCTCTTGACCATTGCTTTGTAACTCGAGAAACACGAGAACCTGTCACGGGGCTCTCATTCTTAGTTACCTCGTCCTCAAGCTCTGAGGGAATAAAGGAGGGGATACTCACATCAACCGCAGATGAATGTAATCGAAAGGACGATCGTGATTCCACTCTTCCTCGCTGTCCTCTACCACGTAACGGCTATTTGCCATTATGCATGCCGGCTGAATGTTGCTCAGGTCGGACCCGCAGACTATGGTGTTTGGATAGTGCTCCGTGGCGAAGTCTTCTACCCAGGCGCCGGTCCCTTCCCATTGCCGCCAAATGGAGTCAGCCATCTTCTTCAACGTCGTTACTCCGGGGCCCCTGCCGAGGGTATACACGTACCTGCGCCAATATCCAGAGCCCTGCCCAGACGGACGCCCTCCAGAGGCGCCCAGGCCAGCTTGCCGCCCATCGCCAACCTCCATAAGCGATGCTGTAGTTCTTTTACCTTGTTAGCACCATCTAGACGGCCGGGAGCAAGGGTTGAGGGGGCTCAATACCTAATCGGCTTTGCTCCGTACTATCATTGGGGAAGAAATATTCTGTCAGGGGGTCAGTCAAGACTATTCATGAAGTTGTAAGGATGCGCCTAGGCTTCTGAAACTCACTGCCTTGTCTGCCATACCGGTCACAGAATCAGCTCTTGCCCTATGTAGCGGTGTGAACAGATCTGTAGACTGGCCTGTAGCCGTGGAAGGTCCTCCCATGTTCGAAAACAGAGGGTTGCCGGTATGCCGGTAATGCTGCCCATGGCTGCGTGGGGTCGTCGTGGTCTGATGAGTCCGGAGACCGAGGTTGAGAATCCCCTGAAGGCGCCATGTCTTGATCGGGGTTTTAACGTGAGGGTATGTTGGCACAATCCCGTAGAGCTGACCGCGACAGAACGAAATTCGAGTCAGAAGGGGGTCTGGAGACTGAAGTAAACTCCGAGTGACGTGCGAAACCCACTGTAATCTGACGATCAGTCCCCGATTAAAGCAAAAATCGACACTGCTGATCCAATTTCAAACGGCCTCCACGACATGCTCGCTTAAGGCGATTAAAATCATGTCCCACCCGTCAGGCACTGCATTCGCCGCGACGCGTCTGTCACTTCCGGCGACTCATGCCGGTTGAATATTCTGTCGTCTTCATCCCCGTCACCTGGCGCCTTAACACGTGCCATTTGAGAAAAGATGTGTATATATGTACACAGCATCCACACTGCATGCAGGATGCTGGTATTTACTCCACTGATAAAGGGTGGGTGTCTAAACGCTCGTCTCGGCCTGCACATCCAAATCGGTTCGGAGGCGACTGCATGTTGGTGGCATGGCCGCATTGCATCGAATTACGGGCGATTATGATTAGATACAGAATACACATGTCTATCCTAGCGGCGTTGCATTCGTTCCGAGGGCAGTATAGCGTTGAGTGGCTTCCTACGGACCAATATCTACCGAGTGAGTGACGGTATGGTTCAATATAAGTACGAATCTCCGTGTGAGTACCGTGGGCACGAAATGATCGTTCTTCCGTCCTGCATATAGACGCCTGCTTGAATACTTCTCCAAGACAAGGCATAAACCGAACAAGATATGGAGGGATATAACAGCCTAGGGACACCAGTGAATAGCCACGGACAGCCACCGGACCTGGGCAAGGATATAGCAACGACGAATCAGGTCAAAACAGAGATAGCAGCATCGGAAAATCAGGAGCTGTACGGTCAGAACAGAGAGACATATGGCGACAGAGCCACCCAGGAGAGCTTGTATCCGACCACAAAGTCCACGGATGCCGACCTTGCCCCGGCCGTCGATTTCAATGGGTATCAACTTTACGCGTCGTCGAAGCCGGTCCCGGAGGAGCTCTTGCGCGAACCCAGCGGAACCTCTATCGCTCCACCGTCGTCTGTTCTGGATGAGGAGAACATGCGGACTTATGCAGTCCACGAGACGGGCAGATACTTCTTGCCCAATGATCCGGTATGTCGTCTTCGCACCAAGCCCCATACTTGACGATTTTCAAGCTCTGAGGCCCCATGGTGGCACATATCAGGCAGAGCAGGATCGGTTGGACCTGCAACATAAGATATTCAAAATCGCCATGAACGGGGCCCTCTATCGGGCACCAATAGGCTCACCGAAGAATGTACTGGATATTGCCACTGGAACGGGAATATGGGCCATCCAGTTTGCCAAAGAGCATCCCGAATCCAATGTGATAGGGACTGACCTGAGCTTGATTCAACCATGTGAGCAGTTCCTTCCCTGCCGACTTGACCGTTATCTCAGAGGCAAAGCGGTGCCTGGGACGAGGATGAGGCCGGCCAGGGGCGAGCCGGGGGCCACCAACCCGCACTTGCTAGACTACTGCATGTGAAGGACGAGATATATTGATTCGAAAATTATCCTGTAGTGGGTGTCGTCGACAATGTTCAGTTCTTCAGGGAGGATTCAGAGCACACGGAGTGGAACTACCCGACCCCCTTCGACTACATCCATCTGCGCTGTGTTCTCACCTGTTTCGACGACCATCGTACGGTGATCCGTAAATCGTTCGACAATCTCAGTTCTGGAGGCTGGATCGAGCTTAGCGACCCCGTGTTTCATCCTCAGTCTGATGATGGAACGTTCCAAGGCTCCAACCTCGAGCGGATGTTCCAGAGCTTGCACCAGGCGATGGTCGCCATGGGCAGGAGCTTCGAAGCCGCCCAGAATTATAAGAAGTGGTTGATTGAAGCTGGATTCGTTGATGTCGTCGAAGAAGTTGCCCCCTGGCCTGGTAACGTTGACCAACCCTCATCACAATCCGGACGTAGACGACCCTTGGAAGCTAATTGTGGCATTCTATCAGGTAATCCATGGCCGACTGACCGACGATTCAAGGAAATAGGCCTATGGGTAATGACTAACCAATGTAGAGGCCTTCGAGGGCTATGCTGGAAGATACTACGGAACTCTGGGGTGAAGCCTGACGAGATCGAAGACATTGTCAATTTGTCACTCAAAGACGTTCGGGATACCCGGATACACTATTACTGGCCAGTGTAGGCAAACCCCCTTCCAGTTCATCTCAGTTGAATAAGAAGCGATTCAATCGCTAACTTTGTTTGTGCTCTAGGTACACCGTGTATGGCCGGAAGCCCTAGGAAGGGGAAGTCAAAGCAGGCACTGGCGGTTCCCATTGACGTGAAGCGGACCCTGGAACCAAGTTGACCCAGAGGTGGTCGTGATTTGGAGGCCTTTTACAGTTTCCGAGTCGCTAAAACAGATTTGAAAACCTCCCAGATCCCAGATCCCAGTGACGAATACTTGGAAGACTCTGCAGCCTCCTCGTAGTCTTGGGACATTGAACCGGAAGCGCCGCCGCGGCACAAACGAATTTGACGTGCATCGCGAAAGACTTCATTCGATATACACGTACATTCGCCCACTATGCCACAGTAACTACGGGTATCACTCAAGAACTGCTGCGGGCAATGTGCATAACGGAATACAGTGCGTCGTGAGCCGAGCATTCACAGCAGACGAGCCCGCCCCACGGCAGTACCCGACTATGCCCAGGTGCTATGGCTGAGTATGCTATCACCTATCTGCTTTGATAACTGATCGATCCCTATTACAGCCCTTTGAGCTATCTATATATACCACTAGTCGTTCAAGAACTACAAATATGGTCTCCGACGTAGGTACCGGCGATATGGGGGATCCAACAGCCAGGCAGCCGTAATTACTACCAGATCGACGGCGAAGGTTGACAAAGATAACTATCACAGCGTTGAAATTTATTTAAAAATATAGAAGCTAAAACCATAGTCAATAGATAGAAGAACATAGTAGCCCAGCTGTAAGGCAAGCCTTGCCAAGGTACATGTGCCAGTCCGAGTCGTTGCGTTTTGGCGCCTCTGATAGAACATACTAAGTAGTGAAAAGCAGGGTCGGTCATTGCTTCCCTCATTTCATGTGGAATTTGCCTTTCTTGTCCCTCTTTTCCTTTTGCCAGCACTGATCTCCAAAAGGTTGAGGGACGTCAAGTTCGACCTGGGATCACGAGATCACACTTGCATGTTGGGTCGAAGAGAGTACGGCTGCTGCCAGCTGTTAGCCGGACATCTCTAGTTCCGCCAGCTGGCAAGTATCTTCGAGTCAACCCCTCCATAACGGGCGGCATCAATTGATACAGCCAGAGAGACTCGCTCCAGAGCTTCCATTGCACCACAACCCACAGCTACGCGTCATCCCCTTTGTGTGTCAACAAGATGTCGCTACTGGATACGATCACCCTCGAGCATGTCCCGCCGTCGCACAGCGTTCACGTAGCCTTCTTCAAGGGCGTCTCGAACGCGGGCTTCTTGCAGTCGCAACTGCTCGCCCGCAACGCTAACTTCGAGTATGCCTTCATCGATGCGACAGCCATTGTCTCCCGGCTGCAGATCCTTGCCGCCGCCTACAAGGCCATCTCGGTGCTCCTCGATGGCAAGCTGAAGTCGCCCAACGTCCACGCGGAGACCGTCCTGGCCCTTAGTGCCAGCAACAACGTGAGTAACCCGAGTGGTCCCTCGATGATTATCCACCAAGCGCCCTCCTTTTGTCTAACATGACGCGTCGACTAGATCGCAGAAGCCTACCGCCGCTACGGAATCTCCCCAGAGGTCAAGGACATCATCATCGTCAAGGTCCTCTTTCCTACCGACGACAGGCCCCAGCCGCCTACCGCCGACGACGTGTGGAGGCACCTTTCGGAGAGCGTGGAGGGGACCGCAGTGCCGTTCACCGACGACGAGATCGCCAAGGCGACCGACTGGGCGAAGGTCTCCAAATACTACAAGCTCAATGGCGCGCCTGCCCTCAAGGGCATCAAGGACGAGCAAGTCAAGTTGAAAGAGACGGAGATGCTCATCCTGAGCTCTATGGCCTTGCGCGGAGTTTAAGTCCAAGGTGCTTTCGCCCCGGTATTGAAGCAGGGGGTTTTCCTACACGGGATCGCTGATAGTGCGCTGGATGGAGCGGGCGTCACCTGATTGAGCTGTCGAACACCCGCAGCTTATGACTACATCAGTTGCCGTCAGGTGTAAATCGCCATCGTTTGTGCGGTCAGAAGTGCTGGGACGCTATGTCTACGATGATGCACCTCAGTCTTTGAAGAGTATGCACTTGGGGAAAAGATACAGGCGAGGGTCTGGTAGCTCCATCGCAGGAGACCTGCAAAAAGGAGCCAGCGACCTCGAGGGCCGTCATTCCAAAGTTGTACCTCGAAGTGCTCGCCCTCATGGACTGCAAACTTCGACGACTGCTTCAGCCCAAGATCCTCATGCTTGACTCGGTTCTTCTAGCATGCATAAGGTCGGATCTCTTTATATACAGGGTCAATTGCGGCCATGTTGAAGCAGACAGTGGCATGACATGCCGCCGTCGTCTATATGGCGTGAATGGGCTCAGAATGTCAGCAATGACAAGATCGATGAATATGAGAGTCCCTTGGGGCTCTCGCAGGCGGAGGTGGCACCGCGAGATCCTGCGTGTTCTCTTGCCAGACATCAGTGTCAAGGCAAATCGTTGCGATTGGGCAAGTAAGGACTCCTCGTGCGACAAGGTCCGCGTCCCTTGCATTGCGTATGGACGCGAGGAGCCCCTCCATGTTCGACTAGTGACTTCGGCCAAACACATCAGTGTGCCGCTTCAGAAAGTATTTTGCTCTTGTACTCTTCCCAAAGCATACACATTTGGCCACCACTCTATAGATCGGGCTCCCCGCTTCGTTGAGCAGATTGGCCGCCTCGACTCGGGTCACGCCAACGTCGAGCTGTGTTGAATGATGAAAGCGAGAGCCGATTGCTTCAAGGGAGGAAACAAGCAGGCCTCTGAATAAGAAGCCACTATGTAGCTCGGGCAGTAGTGGCGAAATGAGTATACGAAGTCTGCCCTTAAACCATCCAAGGGCCCCGGGAGGCAGCTGGACATCAACCCTGCACCAGGGGATAGCCAACTAATCATCGGCTGTTGAATATATAAAACCCACTATGTATGCTCTCTTCATGCTTCGATTGCTGAAATCGTGCGATTCCCGTTTGCGATGATTGCCAGTAATTGTGAAAGATACCTGCAGGCCGTCTTTGAGTCTGGTGTTCGTACCTACACAGTACTCAGGACGAGGTTGAAATCGCAACCGTGCAAGTCTGCGGGGTCGAAATCACGTCTCAACAAAGCCAGCACGAATGTATCAGAGCGATAAGAGCCTTCCTCGTATATCAGTGCATGGTGCAACCTGCTTATACTATGTACTTGCAGGCTCATGCGAGGATGCGATCACCTGCCCATTCTGCACTACGGACTAGTTAGCCCTCCCAGCCTGGCCCCAGGGCGACAATACGCCCGTGTGTAACAACGGCAATCATGACCAATGTGACCTTGCAAGACACTGAGCATCATCGTCCTTCTGCTTCTGCCAAAGACCATGATCTTTTCGCAACACATAACGTGAGTGGTCGACTTTGGGGTGCGAACAGTCATGCTCAGGGGTTCAGCCCCTGCAGAGTTGTGCCAAACCACCACATATTGATCAACATTTGGTGTCACCCATTGTGGTATATGCAGAGTCATCTTGAAGTCGTAGACTGAGCAGATTCTATCTCATCTCTGGCCCAAGTAAGAATGCCCAAATCGCGAGCTAAAAGCCAGTCAAGACAACGCCGAGCCTTCTGCGCCAAGTACCACAAGCCAACTGACCTGCCTGCCTCTTCAAAAAGCAAAAAAGAAACAAAGCATCCTCGAGAATCGCAAGCAAGGTGTAGACCCCATCCATCCATTCATCATCACCTACGCCAGCCCGAAGACCTCCTTCAACCTCCTCCACACCTCAGCGCGCATGGCATCCCGACCGCTCTTCGTCCTCCCCACCGCGTCCCGGTTCTCACGCGCCCGCCGCAGCAGGTACTTCATGCACTCGCCCGTAGATCCCCAGACGAGGTACTTGTAAGCCCTCGGCTTGAAGACCTTCTCGTCGCTTCCCTCACCTCCTTCCACCGCCTTGTCGCCGCCCTTGACCGCCAGGATCTCACACGACACCTCGTCCGCCATGCCCTGCAGCTGGGCGAAGGCGACCTCGGTCTTCCTCTCGCCGGACTCGAGGATCGCGCGCGCCTTGCGCACGGACTCGGCGTTGTGGGACGCCAGGACCATGTTCACACTGGGGAAGGAGCTGCTGCTGCTGAGGCTGCTGCTGTCGCTGCTGGAGGGCGCGGACGGCGCCAGCGGGCCGGACCACTGCCGTCGGATGAGCGCCTCGGCGATCCCGTCGTAGCACGCGTCCGTGTCGGCCTTGGTGTCGTGGATCAGGTGCCGAGGGTCGGAGCCCAGGTAGGCGCCCCGGACGAGCTTCACGCCCAGCGTGAAGCCCTCGGCCTGCGCGACGTGCAGGTGCTCGGCCACTACCGAGGGCGTGGCCTTCAGGTAGGCCTGGTACGTGCCGTAGACGACGGCGCGGCCGGGCTCGGCCTTGTTGTACTTGCGCATGTAGTCGAGCGTCCAGTCGTCTATGCCGGGCTGCAGGGCTGTCTGCTCGGCGTCGAAGAGGAGGTTAACCCCTCGGTCGCGGGCAAGGATGCAGATCTCGTCGATGGCTGTGGCTAGGGCTGCTGGTGGGGGCAGGCGCTCGGAGAGGGTCCAGAGGGCTTGTCGGCCTGCGCCGGTGAATCTGTTTTTTGAGGGAAGGTAACGTCAGCAAATGATACTCTCATAGATTGCTTGGTCTGCCCTCGTGACCAATCGATCTCCTGGGCGAATAGGGAGGGGGGAGTCTGCACGTGATATTGGTAGTACATACTTCAATGCGACATAATCACCCGGCTCTGCCAACTTCACCGTCTCCAGCGTCCCTTGTTGCCAGGGAATAACCTCATTTTGAACAGACGCCTCGGCCGCCTCGCTCTCCAGCCCAACAGCTGCCAGATGCTTAGTCTCCTCGTCCGTCAGGACCACCTCCTTCGCGTAGCCCAGAATGACTCCAGAGTATCCAATACCCTTGAGTTGTGCTATTGTCTGCCTGACCTCGGCTGCGTTCTCACCCCCACAGAACTGCATGTAGAAAGTCTTCTTTATGAATTGCCCCAGAAGTGGATTGCGGTCTGGGTTGAGGAAGGGGTTTGTGGTGTGCGCGAGTACTTGCATGATGGCTAGTGAGGGAGGAAGCAATAAGGGCGAGGATGAGAGGCTCGTTACGGCCAGGGAGCGTAGGACTTGAGTCAATGGGAGCACGGAGAGTGGTGAGGCGTTGGCAGTCATATTGATTGCTGGTGGCGGTGATACAGGGTCTGGCGCGGAAGTGGTGCGTGAGCTGATGGTAGCACCTGCTTGGTGTTTCGGACTGGATGAGTGGATGGACCGTGAGGAAGACGACGGCGTTGATGATGGTGGTGGTGGCTGCGCGGTGCTTGAAGCCCTGCGGTTGAATTGCGGTTGTCGAAGAGGTCGATATTTCATGATGGATGTTTCTATCGCCGCGGCAGGTGCGAATCTGCTGCCGCGTAGGGAAGTTACGGGTATCAAAGCCATCGTCCTCTCGCGGGACGAGTGGCTCAAGAGTGGCCGGACCGAAGCCATCTTGGGTCTGTCAAGATGTAGTAGTGTATGGCGTAGTGTATATGGTAACTGATAAGGAAGTAGAAGCTGGAATCTGGGTATAAGCACGCTTCACAGAAAATGACCAAGGAACCAAAGAACAAGGGCGGGAGCGTCTACGGCTTTCAGGTTTGGTATAGATATAGATATAGGTAGATGTAGTTATAGGGGAGCGTCTTGTATGGAACGCATCCTATCAAGACGACCAACCTACTTCAATTGTGATTCGTATCAAGGAGACATCAACGGCCTTGCTGACCATCTATCTCCGATCATCGCAACACCCCATGGATACATGCGACCATCTCGCGCGTCTGCTCTATCAAACCCGAGGGCCAGAGAGGGCCAGAGAGGCGACGCCATTCAGAATCCGCCAACCATAGGGCCATGTGGTGTATGCAGACTCCCCGAGATATCAACGACTCCTCACCAAAGGCGAGCAATTAGCAATATCGTTCAATCAGGTGTCATTGACTTTCCTTATCGCTAGTGTAGGTGGAGACTGGTATTGGACCGTGGCTAGCCGGAGGACGTTGAAATGTTGGGCGCCCCCCGGAGGGATTGGCGAATCAGCTCCCTTGTCTTTTCTTTGTTTCCCCATCTTTTGGCGCCAAGTTCGAAAATTACCATCTTGAGAGTCAAGGTACGAGCCGCATCTGACCTTTATGGAAACATGGCTCTCGGCTTGCCGTACGTGGGTGAAGCATGATCGATGTCATCAGCCCGGTTGCATTATGGGTCTTTCTTCTGCCGTGCTCTGGTGTTCGGCTTTCTGTGGGTCTCGTTGTCCCGTTGCCGATATAGGTATTATGCGGGGACATGCCCCTATAGGCAGATGGATACCTAGTTGGGATGGAAGTCGACGGCTTAAGATTTCTGCCAGGTACCAAGCAGTGGATCAGTTGTAGGATCCTCAGGTATTCTGTGCGGCCTGCAGTGGCATAGGCAATTCTTGAGGCTGAAATGTTGTGGTTCTGAGGCGGACCTTCCATGGCCCAGCCCCCGGCCTAGGGGAACCGACAGTCAGGGGCTCGGTCCGAAACCGCCCTGTCTTCAGCCAACCTTTCACGATGGCATCTCGTAAAGAACTGGCCGGTATGTCCCCTGCGTTTAGCCCAACTCACACCCAACTCAAATGGCAGCAGGCGAGGCAGCGGCCTCTTCGGACAGTTGATGCATAATGGTCAAGCATCATTGGACCAAGTTCAGATCTTTTGTTCCAGCTCTTTGCCTCGCCCACGGAACTGCCTTCGAACCCATTCGATGTAGCCAATGGGTCGACCTCTGGCAGCCCCAGCAGCATCCTGGAGGCCACCGTAGACGAGTCCTACGAGGAGTGCGGTCTTTGTCGTTCGCGCCGTCATGGCAAGGCTGAATCGATCTGTACACCGTTCCTGTGGTCAGCAGAGGACTTCGACTGCAAAATCGGATGGCAAGGCGTGCGACATACTCCAGAGACTGAACCCGCCAGCAACTGTTAACGAGGCCAATACCGTATTGACGAAGTCCTTGGAGTTCCGCGACTCGTCGTACAGGTCCTCAATAACGAACATGGCTGTAGTCCAGACGGAGACCTTGAGGCCCATCTTCAGCCCCTCCTTCAAAGCGCCCTTGGCCATGTTGTAATTCTTGCTCTTATGGTACATGAACCATCCGGTCGGCGTAGTAGGCAGCTTGTGTGCGTGCTCGGCACGAAACCGTAGACCGGTCATCTTGCTGCCTTGAGCCATACCAAGAGCTGTCCCGACTCCGAAGGATGTGAAGGAGGCCAACATGATCCTTGTAGGGGCCATCATACTGAGACGGCTGTTCTCGACGGCATGACGTTGGCGTTCCTGGTAGTCGGTCGGGGCCACGGCGATGAAGGCATCGAGTTCCTCTTGCGTTCGGGGCGGTCGGCCCATCTTTGCTGTTTCGAGGAGGGTTCGACAAGGGCTGGCGGAGTGTACTGGATTTCGAAGAAATAGGTGAGAAATAGCCAAATCGCTGCCGACTCCTTCTCTTCCAGGAAACCCAGTGATCACCCCGGTAGTGACTGGTGATAATCATCAAGTCCATCTCGTTTCAATGTTCCGACCAAGCTGATGCCCCACTTACCATTAAAGGTGGCCCAAGCTTCAAGAACTCTGGAACCTGCTCGCAGTGTGGAATCGAGTAGCGGATACTTCGGTTATATTAATCAACACCCGCATTTCAAAGGTACTTTATACTTACTTAGTATGCATATCATCCCGGCCTGGCAGTCGGCACCCTGCAATGGGTACCTAGGTACTTAGGCAGGTACGTACCCAGGGTACGTCGCGATAGTTCAATTAGGCTGCATCGCGTTCATTCTCGACGTCACTTAAGAAACCTACTCCGGTGGTTTCACTCTATCATTTGCCCTGAATTCTACACTCAGTACTCACTTTACATTATTTTCTCTGCCTCTTCGGTCTCTAGGAGTTTGAATACTGTCAGTGTCCGGCCTATCAGATCTCACCCGCACAAGCAAACCAATAGCGATAGCCACCAGACAGAGCACACAGATTCGCCCTCGTGGAACAACTTGAAGATGGTAAGCCGCCACCAGCCTATGCATGTAAAGCAATGCGACGCGACAGACTTCCAAACTACCCTTACAGTGTTCGTCCGCTAAATCTCAAATGCCTTAGCCACCAAAGCGCAATGTACCCGATGACCCTCTCGACATGCCCATATCCCTCCGTCTGAAATACGGCGTCCATACCATCTTCCTCCTCGCCGACCCTCTCGCCCCATTCTCCGAGATCACCACCGAGCTCTTGTCAGTCCTGCGCGACCGACACTCTGCCGGTCTGCGGGCCACACGCGACGATCCACCTCAGCCACTGCCACAAGAGGATGAGAGCGCCCACGTGTCCTACGGCATACTAAAGGACCCACACGACGAGAGCAAGGGATGGAAGAACCTGAAGATCGAGGGCAGCGAGACCCCCGTCAGCAAGGGGTTGAAGAACAACACAATGGTGGCTTTCGTCATCCGCGATGCGGACGAGGCGGACGAGGCGCCACAGTTCGTGGTGCAGTGGCCCAAGCTGGAGGAGGAGGATGAAGAGGACGAAGATGGGATGAATCAAGATGAGGAAGAAGAAGACGAGGACGAGGATGAGCTCTAGGGGGCGTTTGCCGACCTTGAAAGAATCAAATGAACGAGAAACAAGCCCGATCTGAGTTGCGCAACTCCAATAGCAGGACTTCTAGCAAGGACTAGGACGCATCCCTGGGGAATGACACTATAAGGAACGCCAAGACGGTGACCGGACTGCAGAATACGCAAGCCGAGAGCAGCAGCCAACTGGTTCAAACATCGGGAGGAAGGGTATGGAGCTTAGCGATGTTTGTACGTCACCCCTAGTACGTCAAGGCAAGAGGAGCCACGAAAGCTGACCACTTCCAGGCGCAATGATCATATAAATGCCGTTACGATCCAAAAGTCAAAAGCTCCAATTAGATTATATGTGGTATGGCTTTGATCAACGCCTCGCAGGCAAGCCTTCAACAGGCGTCTAGATTAATTTAGACAGGGTACCCAGCGCAGACTTTCCAACAGGCCTGAAAGACTATCTATAAGGCTAGGAGAGTATAAATCTCTCATAGCTCAAAGTTTCAACCTTTAGTAGCTCTATGGCTTCACCTTCCATGAACCCTTGCAAATAGCCTTCGCCTATAACTTTATAAGAATCGCCTACCCGGCGCAAGATGAGTGGACAACTACACCCAAACACGACAGCAAGCAAATCCCCAGAAGTCACCTCCCCTCTGATATCATGAGTTCGCTTATCTGGCGCCCATCCTATGTAGCCCTTTTTAGTGGTGATTATGCGCCTGCCATGTTGAGTGCGAACCCAAGAACGGTAGACATCGTAACAACCGGAATCGTCACCGGTTGTTATGTGACTTATGTCATCGTCCTCGAAATACTGATCGAGCCTCTTCCCTGAAATTAGAAGATTTGCATTCGCTTCTCGCCACTCGGCCCATTCCGTGATAGACCATATCTCTCGAGAGAAGTTCTTCCAATTCAGCTTCTCGAAAAGATGCATTGCCTTATCTTTATCAGCAGGGAGACTCAACAGCGCTCGTCCGAGGCTGCGGTCGGTCCGGCCAGATTCTCGACGATCACCGTAGATTGCACGTGACAAGGCGTCTTTTGTAGCCTCCAAACTACCATAGCCGTTCTGGGTTGACGTTGATTGAGAGATGCTCTCTGGTAGGCGCCCTTCATATGGTATGTGCCTGGCTCCGACGCCATCGATCGTGTCGAGTATCGTGCCTTCGCATATGAGGCGACAGTTCTCACCTCTTGAGAAAGAAGCTACCATTCTGGCTCCACCACTCGCGTTATAACCCCTTGGTGCTGTGTTGTCCCGGACGCGTCCCGACCAAGTCCAGTCGGGCACCCAGCTTGGAACGTTGAGGCTCCCCCATACACCCCCTTCACGCAGAAGGTCGAGATCTTGATATTCTGCGATGTAAGACCGTGCGACAGAGATAAACACATCTTCCGGAAGAATATCGTAGGCCGGCGCTATTCTTACCGCGAGCTTCTCATCCATCAGCGCCTGTAACCCGTACACTTTATCCTTGTTGTCCGTGCAGTCTGAAGCGCTTGCGGTCTCTAATAATCGCTTGAAACTCAAGTGCGACTTTCCTTCCATTTTTCCCACACTTATCGGATACAGATCTTTCCAAACTTTATCCAGAATCCTATCCGGCCACCGCCTTGAGTCGGCCGGGTCTAGCATTTCTCCGTCGTAGGCGAGACATAAATCCTTTACCCCCCAGAGGTGAGTGTGAAGAATCCGCATTCCAAGAAACATTCGTTCCAGGCTTAGAGCCTGATTACCACAAAGAATTATCATATTTGGATAGCTCAAAACAATTTCTTGGTTGACCCAAAGACGAGACCAATAGGGTCTCTCAAAGAGAGAGAACAAGCCAAGCCAGCACCCGGTACCCAGAAAGCTGTGATTGTTCCTGAGATTATACGCCAAGGCCTTGGCCCTCGAATCATCTGAAGGGTCATGAACTGCGGCCAAATTATCAAGCAGGTCAAGAGCCTGGTTGCTTCGATCTGCCTCGTTCCCGAGCCACGCAATGCCAGCGAAGGAAGTAGCATAGATCTCGCGCATCCTCTTTACTTGACTCTGCCTTTCTGCAAGGTCTTTCTGGTTGATGCATATTGCATCAACCCATAGGCGATATTCGCCCCCGAAGTATTGTTCTTGTTGAAGTAACCGAAGAACGGCCTCTAGATTGGCCGTAGCATGGAAATCGTGGCCATTAATCACGATCCTGCGAGTGTCCTCTGGATCGCCCCATGTGTAGGAGAGAGTCTCAAAGTCCCCCCATGTGTATCTGTAAAGGCGTCGATTGGGATGATGAGCATAAGTGCTGGCTTCGTAGCCCGAGTCGATGGACTTAGTTCTGATCCAGTCGGACAACAGCTTTCGGGGGCTGCTGGAAGTCTTCTGTGCCAGCATGAATTGTTGATATGAGGAGCAGAGGTCCAAAGTGGAGACTGTTTCAAGTCTGCAACAAACAACGGAATGGCTAGCCAGGTCGGATACTGGAAGTATTGAAAGTAATCGTATTTCATTCCGTTCCTCGTTCAGCTTGCAGTATAGGGGCTGTGGCTCCTTGAGGGACGTGTGGCTATCCATTGAGCAACGCTGGATAATACAACAGGAAGTCTTGCTCAGGGCAATGACAAGAAGATTATACGCTGACGCCCCGCTTGTTCATTGATGTAGTAGATCGAGTCTTAGGTCGCGATATCAATCGCAATATGTCAGACAGAGACCTGTATGACAAATTACAATGGACTGTCACAGCATGTTTGGCATTCCTGCAATAATACTTGTGAGCACTGGGATCCAGCCTCCTCCGTTCCTTATGTCTTCCTTCGAGGGCCAAGGACCCCTTCTTATGCGTAAAGGCACCCTAGAGCGCAACCAAGCAACTCGGATCGCAACCCAATCGACACAACTCCCAAGGGATGTACTATTGGCTGGAAGACCCGGTGAGGGTGTGAATCGGATTCAATATGCGGACTGCCCAGGTGGCCTTGACTATTGAACTTTGAAGCCCAATCCTCCCAGTGCCACATCTGACACACATGCAACCACTTCAACACACGTATCTTCTGCCGCCTTTCTTCTACTTTAATATGGAACTGTTCTCCAGTAGGAAGGAGTCTAGTCTACAGTGTCATAGTAGATACGCCTCCCTACTTGTAGCAGTAGTTTCCGGCGACGCAGGGGCCTGTGTTCACAAACGTACTTAGTAAGTACCCAGCTGGGGCGGGCCGGCTAACGATAAATATAATGGAGACGGACACATGTGCAACGGGTCAGCTCTGTCTGTGCGACTCCTCCCACAGTACTCGGGCGACTATTCCAAAGTACTTTCGGCTGCCATCTTACGGCATTGCGCTCGGCGATCTCACTGCGCTTGCGGGATCGGCACTTATCGGCGAATTGCAGACCCTACTGTACCTAGGTAGGAACCCCGGATTTTTGAGATAAAATGAAGAAGTGGTGCTCAACCCCTGATATTGCTCTCAGATAGTAGCCTTCTACAGACTGCTACGTGACGAGTGATCTGAGGATGACCCCTGGCAGCCCGGGCATAATCGTGGCAGAGCGCCGCTGACCAAAAGGTCTAGATGCCCGGTGGGGTGGCATACATAGATACTCCGAACGATACCAAGCAAAGCCACTACCCCACAGGTGCCCCATTATCGTTGGCTTTGCAAAATTCTGGAATATAAACTGTGCCAGTGTCGAAGCTCTGGATCTTGATCAGATGTGACGGCTCCCCAGGCAGCCCTTTCTGCGACCGATCTTATTTGATACCCGAGCACGGGCCGAGCAGCCGAGGCGGCTTGTCTGTTTCTCACTGACCTTAGCGCCATGCAACCCAAACCATCATAGGCTCTGGCCTACGCCTCGTTACCATAAATACACCTAGTGGCCGAAAAGTAATTTTAGGTAGCCCGCTAGAAGTTTTCTCCTTTCTCCCGGCTTCGATCCTGCGCTAGGAAAGGGGAAAAATCACAAACCAACGGCTGAGATTTAATCGTGTGAAGCCCGTCAGCTTTTCGACCTCAGTTGATAGGTCACCGTCCCACAGTGTGTCGGCAGGCATGTCCACTCGCGGTATGAGGACCAACGATGTTGGTCCGCTGTATTCTGATCTGTCTATGGAACGATGTTGTTGTTTCCTCAAGCTCCGAGGCAGGAGGGCGAATAGAAGTTACCAAGCGACTCGTGGAAGACCTTGGCGTGTCGATCATTCCTTACTGCAGCAAGTCGGGGGTCACATGTCGGATCCAAGAGCATCCTACAAGGTTGACACACACACACACTCACTCACTCACTCACTCACCTACCCAGAGTCACATTGAATCCCAGGGGACGGAAAGGTTAGGCCTAGAAGACCTTGCCTTTGTATTGCTAGTGGCGTTGCTATACTATCTGCTAGTAGGAGAGCAAGTGAGTTACTAACCCGCACTACGAAGCTACTCATGATTGCCCACATGTATCATCACATGCACCTGGGCAGTCCCGCAACCTCTGGATCCACGGTGGTATCCCCGTCCCATAATAAACAGACCATCTCTTCCGTGCTAACCGCTAACCAACCCCTCGAAAATCTTACTGGTTGCGGGATCATCGGGGTTGTCGTGTATGCAGCAATATACATATATGGCCATGGCCGAAACAACGAGAAAGGGATTCCAAGTTCCTGGACACCTCCATCACAGCAAGATCGAACAACATCCAGGGATCCTATGGTCCAACCCTGGACAACGGCGGTGTTGGCAAGACGATTTCCCACAGTCAACACCATGAAACGCGTCACACTCTCGGCGTGGCACGCAAGCTTCCAAAAAGCCCCTGCCAATAGGGACCCGGGGACGCGGAACTGAGTGGGCTTCAGGTGGGGACAACACTCGCTTCGCCCGCATGCCTTGCAGGGCTCGGCCTGTTCCGGAGATCTCGGGCATTCACATCTCGCTGAATAAAGAATTCCTTGACATCAAAAAGCGGATACAAGTGCCCCAGCATCACCCCACATCCCTTGGATGCCGTTCCTGTACCGGTGGTCGGCCATTGCTCTAACCGCCTTCGCCCTCCCACTCCGTCGCGAGGAAAGCAGGTCCGTGGCGCAGCCCCCAGGAAATACGCAACGTGCCGTAGGCAGGTACGATCTACGGTACGACCATGCCAGTGCCTCTGCCATGATGGGGTCCATCGAGTCGTTATGCTTGTTATGCTTGGTATGCTTGGTATATATAACTGGGCCACAGTGACTTACGACGCAGTCGTACAACGGTCCGACTGCGTCCGACTGTGTCCGTCAAAGTCGTCCGGTTCCCGAAGCCACTTCTTAAATACAGTGAACCACCCGCGTGTGCGGTTACTTGGCAGCTGTCCCCTGGCTATTCCAAAGTTTCAAGGTTATCCTTTGCACGCCTAGCTAGTGATACCCCCCTTTTTGGTAATTGTTTGCTCATTGCCACTCGTTTGCCTTACAGTGTAGCGTGCTACAGAGCGATCCGATTTTTTTCTTTCCCCTCACACAGGCTGACAGGCTGTTGTCCAACTTCCAGCCTGCATACGCACGCGCACACACACACACACACACACTCATACACACAAATACACATTCTTTCTTACTCTTGACATCGCAAACCGCCATTTGAGCGGTTTTCCTCGACTGATCCGCAAAAATGAGATTCTCAAACATACCAACCCTCTCGGCGGCGGCTCTGGCCACACTACTGGCAAGCCCTGTCACAGCTGCCCCGCGGATCACAAAGCGTGGGTGCCTCACAGAAATCGCCGCCGACGTCTCCTGCGGCGACGCCAGGATTGTCTCACACTGCCTCACGATCGTTGGGTCAGACTCGGACTTCCTCTCGGAATGCCTCAAGCAGGCCGGATGCTCGGAGGATGAGTCGACGGAGACAGTACAGGCTATGGAGCAATGCCTGAGCTCGGAGAATTCGGATGACGAGCTCCGGCGGAGAAACGCCATAGAAATCCGTGATGATACCACCACCGCCGCCGCCGCAACGTCAGCAGCTTCTACAGCAGCCTCTACAGCAGCCTCTACTGAAGCCACTACCGCGGCCACCACCGCGGCCTCTACGACGGCCACAACGGCCTCTAGCACGTCGGCTTCTACTACATCATCCGCATCATCGACCTCCACCACGGACTCCACCACTTCTGCCTCCACAACGTCCACAAGTGCGTCCTCAACAACGAGCGGATCGTCGACCGCCAGCAGCAGCACCACCTCGTCAGCAACCGCCAGCGCGACTGCAAAGAAGTCCACGGCGAAGTGGTCTCCCAACATCACGCTGTCGGCCTCCATCGTCGGCATCGTCTGGGGTGTGGCCGCCTGCGTCTCATTCGGCGGTGTCCTCGTCTGCTGCGTCCGCGAGAGGTCGCAGAAGAGGGCTGCGAGGAGAGCGGCGGACGCGAAGGAGGCCCTTCTGGGTGGGCATTAAAAGGGCATGACGTATGGATGGATGAATGGAGGAGAGATAATAAAGCGGGTCGAGCCATGGCGTGGGGCATATCTCAACATGGCTTGACGACGGGCCATTGATGTTACCGCCAGCTGTCTGTCGGTCACTGGCAGGGCGCGCCGCAGGGGTTGCAGGTGGTCAAACAATCCGCATGGGATGGGGTGACTTTACACTTTCACAAGTTACCCTGCATAAGTACAACAGCGTTGCTATTGGTGTTTTACGGATCGACTTTAAAGATACCACGTAATTTCATGAATATTAGACTTCACGTATGTCTATATGCTTCCATACAAAAACTACCGAACAGCAGACTACGCGTTTCCAGTGTGGTCCGACGCCATGCACGTTTCTGTAAACGATGCTGGCAGATCCCCAGGGGTCGTCAACGCCATCTTAGCACGAGTGGTGCCTTACATACCCCCAGCACATTCGAAATTGCAACGAAGTCTTTCTGAGGATCGTTAACAAACCGGAACGAAGGTTGATCAGCTTACTTAAGTAAGCACCTAAAATCCATAGAGGCACCGACAACAATGCCATATATGACGCCGCATATCCAAACCTCAACTCAGCCCCCGTGGGAGACTGCTGATATGGCCGAATATCTGAAATCTGCTATTTCAGGTGCTACCAAAGGGCAAGGGTATATACCCCGAGATGCGATTGCTAGTAAATATCTCCGCCAAGCACAATACAGGTCCCTTGATGCCCTCAAATATGGTCATACTACATACCGACCGCCCCGTATTGAATACGGATGTCTGCTCATTTCCCCAGTCTACGTGTCGTTACCTACTTCAATGCTTGGTACGAATGGGAACGTCATAGGGAACTGTGAGGGGATGGCCAGGATCATCTGAAAGAGGGGGAGTTCGGCGATGTAGTCCTCATGATTGGTGCCAGGGTACATGTAAGAATCTTTCAGGCTGGCGATCAATCACATGCGCGCACGCGTGAGCCCACGACCGCGTCATCTGCTTTGTTGGCTGTTACTGGTCCGTGCTACCCATTTTGATTCCACTCCGCGGAGGCCCCCGTACGTAATCAGGCTACCCACTATAAAGTATAATATATGGGTGTATTGGGCTTGAGTGGAGTTTTGTTAGACCTCGTGAGGTCTGGCTATATGTGTATGTACCTGGGTAGGGTTTATGTTGTGGCATATTTGGATGGAGACTTACTCCCAGAACCCCTGCCTCAACCCTCTGAATCCAATTGCTTACACTCCACTAGAACCACAACCTTGAAAACCCAGGTTGAATCCATTCCACCAAGTGTTTGTTTCGTGAAGCGCATACATGTTCCACCGAAAGATGGGTTGGTTGGGAGTGAAATCGAGCGGCTGAAAATCTACATGTACGAGGCTCAGGCAAGGGACGTTGTGCGCACCTGGGCACACCACAGACGCTACTGCGGCGGTCACCTTGACTTAACGTCGTACAAAGTTACGTTGCTTTATCTAAATGCGGGCTTCTGATATGCCCAAGTGGGTACCCAACAGGAAGAGCCTCTTCTCCATTACCCATTGGCGATCGTGATTCGTGCGATCAAGTCAAGACTCCAGAGCGCGTTATCTGTGAGCTACATAGTATTTTTTCAACATCCCTTGCGACATCTACAATATGGAGATCCCGCGCGCCCTGCTGTACGTCCTCGCCTCCATTGGCGCAGTAGTCTGTCTCGCCGTAGCCGGGCGTACCAT
This sequence comes from Cytospora leucostoma, assembly GCA_003795295.1. Classification (NCBI taxonomy): domain Eukaryota; kingdom Fungi; phylum Ascomycota; class Sordariomycetes; order Diaporthales; family Cytosporaceae; genus Cytospora; species Cytospora leucostoma. The sequence goes on along the minus strand of LKEB01000025.1, from coordinate 177,909 downwards.
CGACTTCTTGCTCTTCCACTTCACCACCCCAACCCAGCCCCTCGAAGCCTACAGACGCGGCGATGGCGGCCCGAAACCAACATACGCACTCATCACCGGCGCCAGCGCCGGGATAGGCTACGGCATCGCCCGGAGCCTGGTCAAGCACGGCTTCGGGGTCATCCTGCTGGGCCACAAGGAAGACGAGCTAGCCCAGGCAGCGGCCTCGCTCCGCGCGCTGGTCCCCGAGGACCACACCAGGCGGCACCACCGCCGCGCCGGGCAGGAGGACGCACTGAGACTCGTCAGGACGATCGTCATGGACGCGCAGGCCGCCACGCCGCAGGAGATGGAAGACGCGCTCAGGACGACCGTCACCGATGAGGACCTCCGCGTGTCCGTCCTCGTGAACAACGTCGGCTCCAACCCCATCGCCCTGCCGGCCTGGCGGGGCCTGCGGACGTACGCGCCTGCGGACGTCGACGCGGTGATCGATCTCAACGCGCGCTTCATGGCGAGGCTCACGGCCGTCATGCTGCCCGTGCTGATGCGCAGGGGGGCGGGCGTTGACGAGCACGGGAGGGCTTCTGGGGGGACCCACCGGCGCTCGCTTATCCTCAATGTCAGCTCGGGGGGGCATATTGGCTTGCCGTGGCTGGTGGTGTACGGCGCTACCAAGGGGTTTAACCTTTCTTTCAGTCGTGGTCTTGCTAGGGAATTGGAGACGGATCCCGAGACGAGACATATCGACTCTTTGTGTGTGGTGCCTTGGGACGTGAAGAGCCAGGGTAATACCCTGGGGGTGACGAAGGGCGCGCCGGACTCTGAGGCTTATGGGAAGTATATCGTGGAGAGGGTGGACGGCGCTGTGAATAGGGGATGGAGGGAGATGAGCCCTTATTGGTTGCATCATCTCCAGTGGCTACTCTTGGGGTGGTTGCCTGAGCGGTATTGGAAGGACGCAATGGTGGATAAGCTGAAGATCAAGCGCGATGCTTTTAACGACGTTTTCAAAGCAAAGGATGAATGAGGTCCTATGGCAGAAGTGGACTTCATATTGGAACTTTGGAAACTTCACATGGCCCAGTCACAGGTCTGTTGTCAACCTCATAGAGTTGCTCGTTTCTCCTCCTAACTACCGAATGTCGATCTGAACTAGTTCCAAGGTAATCTTCGGAAAGAACATCTTTCGTGTGATAGGAGCAGTAATGACCATGTATTTCCCAAATCTCCATAATCATAGGAAGAAAAAGGTTGAATGTACTAAGCCTTTTCATGATTCTGCTAATCGTCCTCTCACTATCCAGTAGAACGGCAAGTAAAAAATCACAATGCACAGCTTGTTTCGGCCCTTGTGTACTAAGGTCTGTAGGTAGCGAGTGTTGCTCAGTGGGAACAGCATCTTGGTGAATATATGTCCAAGGGCGCCTTATCGATATTGATGCACACCGTTCCCATAAAGGCCCTCATGGCTCCATTTGAATGTAAATCAATTGCTTAGAAATATATTCTAAAGCCCCGCTTGCAATGAAATTATGTACATAAGGAAAACCCAAATCTAGCGACCGAAATCAAGCGAACTGGACACTGGGCCAGCACGTCTCCTTCGTCCAGCCCTTATGCGTGTCGGCATGGTCGGTAAGCTGTTGTGTGAAGGCCTTGACAATCTCCTTGCGGCAGTTCTGGCACTATTGTGTACCGGGTCAGCCCTAGCCCAGGTCGGGTTTTGATGATAAGGTTTTGAGCCTGTACGTACAGTGACAGTCTCCTTGGGCGCCTTTACGGGGAGACCGTTGGCCTTGACGGGGGCACGAGTGCCGGCGGCTTCGGCCTTCTTGTGCTCGCGTTGGATCTGAGAGTGTAAGCTTCTGGGGAGCATAGATGGGCATAGGGACGGGGAAGAATAGGAGCGTAAATATGCGAATGGCAAATCTAGGCGGTTATCCACGTTAGGGGTGTATGAACCTTCAGCTTCTTGGAAATAGCCATTTTGACTTTTGGTACGATTGACGGGCTCGGGTCAAGTGGATGTCACAATTGAGTTGCCTCGTTGGTAGAGAAGCTTGATGTAGTTGGATGGTAAGATTTGTGAGGCACAGGTGATGTGAGATGGAGATACTTGTGAGGTGAGACCCGAGGAAGACCCTGATTTTATGCTCGGGTGACATTTTTGCGGGGAAGAAAAATCAATTTAGCTAAGGCGGTGAGGCGGAGTTTCACATTGGACCCTAACCCGGAGATAGTGGCAAAACAACAGACGACCTTCAAAGTGTTTTTGCCATTTGCTGCGACTGCTGATATGTAATTATTAGAAGTCCCGCCTTATACATCCACGCTCATAAGACCTTGGTGATCTTCTGAGGCCGCCCGTTTCTCACGGTGCTGGTCTGAACCTGTGGGCGTCTCGTAAACCTGTTCGAATTTTCCTCACCCTCTGCGTCTATGCATTGGTCCAACTCATGGATCAAGCCATCTCGAAGGTATCATCATCCCATCCGTATAGTCTCTTGACTCGAAGCGCAAATACAGAGACCAACCACCACTCAATGTTAGACCTGTGGGGCCTGTGAACAGTGATTGACTTCTTTGCCTTCAGGCTTGCCGAGGAAGAGAAAGTGTAGTTGGACCCGAGCTTCGGGGACACAGCGAACACCAGGTCAGTCAGCCATGGCTGCCTCGAAAGCTGGCCAGCTGACTGACATCTGGAGCCTCTCGTCTCCCGCCTCCGACTTGACGATCAACAGAATAGAAGGGCCTCGGCAGTTGACGTTCCAACTATGAGTTTTGTAGATTCAATGACGCTTTACAAAGATCTTTCATTTTGGATCATGTTCCGTGCTCGAAGCTGGTATGACTTTATAGACAGAGGAGTGTGCAGGGCGAGTATTTTGCTATTGTCTACGTTGCTCAACGAGTGTTGAGTGAAGTGCCTTGTGACAACTCATGTTCCACCATACACAGTTCCAGCATTGCTATATACCTTCCCCCAGAAGGATATGTGGTCGCGTGTGGCTCGTTGGACTCGGTTCTCACGTACAGCACTTGAGACACTCTCCTTAATACTGCCACGTATTGGACTTCTTGCGCGCTTTTCCACTCACGGCATCTGCCAACTTTTCAGGATCTTCGTACCGAAATGGTTCAGGTTGGCTGTAGGTGTTGTAATAGGCTGAAGGATCGGGGGTGCTTGCAAGTCGTGTATTGGGGTTGGTGGATGTCGATCCGCTGCTACCCATGTTATGATAGGGATACTGCACGAGTTGTTGTTGAGGTGGAACCTGTGGAGCGGGATGGGCTTCTGGAATCGTCGTGCGGGACGGGGCATGGCGTCCTTGATGAGCTGATGATGCCGGTGTCTTCGCGTTAGGTGATGACAACGAGGATCTAATGCTGCGAACGATTTTTGCGGGTGGAGTAGATGGGGTATTCGACCACAAATAGTCGCGGATTTGCTCCATCATGCCAGCCTTTTTCTTCTTGAGTGGCCTGGAATCGGCGGACCGCGCTAACTGTGTCGAGGATGATTGTCTCTGATAGGGCTTGGGCGACGCGCCCTCAGCGCCTTCTCGTTGACGTCCTGTCGTCTCTTGCTTCCGTGGAGAAGGGGTCCTGGAAGGAGGCGGTGATCGCGGTGGCTGAAGCTCCAGCTGCTTGTAACCCAGGAGTATAGGGCTCACCAGCACTAGATTGCTCTGGCCACCTTCTCCCAATCGGAACACCCCTGGGTACAGGCAAAGGAGCAAGCCTGTGACACTGCTCAGGGGCACTGTCCTCCAGATGCTGATCTCCTTGATAGGCCAGTCTCTTGCTAGTTCGGGGAGCGGACCGGGAGGTTTGTAGAAACTTCCTATAGCGTATGTCCTGTTGGAACGGCAGATCATATTGAGGGTCTTAGTGGCGCGTATGATCACGTTGCTCATCAGTTGTCCCGCGAGCTCCTTTGATATCTCCCCGAGCCACGGCTTCAGGTTCTGTTTGAGCTTTTCGAGGTGCTCAGCGGACTTTTTGTCGGCCGCCTCCTTTGTCCTGGTTTCCGTGAGGAGTGCTGACACGGCATGTCCTCGCCAGCGAGAAATATCTGCTTGGTCTGGCATTGGGAAGGGGACTGTCAGATATCATTCTAGGAATTCCGCAATGCAGAACGTACCTCGCTGCAAGTTCTCCCGCATGTCCTCCTGTATTCTCGCTAGCAGGTTGATTTCATCGTCGGGGATACCATGCGGGTAGAGGTTACCCAGCTCGTCGGTTCTTTCTTGCCGGAAGATTTCATGTGTAAGAAATTCCGATATGACCAGAGAGATGATAACACGATGGCAGGATTTTGATTTCGTCAACTCAACGAGCCAAGTAATATTCGTATAATATCGGCGATCGAGTCCCAAGTCGGCAAACCTTTTCTTCTTATCATTCGCATGTAAGTTCTGGTAATACCTACTCTTGAACAAGGCGTCGAAATTGTCTTCACTCGAGACCTCATCGATCCAAGACTCTATTCCAGTCAAAATGCTGTTAAACGAGTCCTTGATGCCCTGTTCGGGAACATCGTTTTCCTTCTGGAGGATGTCGAAGAGCTGGTCTGTGCAGCTCGCCAAATCTGTGCGCAGTCGTTCGACCTCCTGTCGTAATTCCTCAATCTCCACTTGGGCTGCTTTTGGGGCAACTTCTCCTCCATCTTTATCATCAGAACCCATATCCGCAAGTACAGACCTTGGTCCTTAAGCTGGAGGTTCACCGGAGTGGGCAGCCCAAGGATGATATCAAATATCAAGTCCGTCGACAGCAGACTTGACATATGGTAGATTGTGTCAATCCGGTGTCCAATGTCTTGTGTGCTATTCAAGTTCCCTGTGTATACAACCAGCAGCTCTCCGCGGCTGAGCTGATTTCGATGGTTCTGCGGTCAATTAGGGCAACAATGGGCTTCGACTGACGATCTGAGGGAAGATGGGAATGCGGCTCTTCGGCTCAAAGGTAGCTGACGTGGCGACCTGGAATGCGTTGATAAGACCATTAGGGTTCTCTAGGAGCTCGCCCGGTTGATGTGGCATGATGAAAGTCAGGGGCAAGTCTCAGCTCTCTGATTCGGCGTAATACGGCGTGAAAAATCACTTATGGCAGCTTGCTTGCAGGTTGGGTTACACCGAGGCACCATACAAAGAGGGGTCACCAAACTTGATGCAGTGGGACTGACTAAGAGCGGATGAAACTTGGAGGTGGTGTGGCCAAGGCTATTCCGATAGGCAACTTTTGTTCCACTGCATACTTGGTGTGGGCGAGAAGTCTTTACATAGGTAGGCTCCAAGGCATCAGACGGTGATACGTGCCTGAGTGATATGGTAAAAAAGAAGGGGGGGTTGATTTGATAGCCAGGTGAATTGCAGGACCCGGAGCCTCGTTCAAAATCGAATATAAATCACTGGATGATGCGAGAGCCCTCTGAAGGACGAATCATTCTTTCCCTGTAACTATTCACAACTGATCTCCGACCCGCGGATGACCAACATCAACTTGAAGCTAATCTTCGTTGTGCCTTCATTGATAATTGGTTTCCCTTACTTTCTCATAGGGTAGCCTCAAAGTTGAACACCTTCCGAGATGACGTCCAAAAGGTTGCTGGATGCATTTGATCGGATGAACGTAGGCACGAGCCGTGAGCCGAAGCCCCCGACAAACACTCTAGGCTCACAGAAGACTCGACAAATCCTTGTTGCAGTTGACTTCGGTATGTACCATAAAAAGCAGCTGCAGTGCACAGCCACGTGATAGGTGGCTAATAGTCCATAGGTACAACGTACTCGGCAGCTGCATGGCTCCATACTCGAATGGTTAGCTCATCACATTATTAGATCAGACTTCCGAAGGATATTGCATGGACAGCGCGTGTTTGATTCTGATAACGATGTAGGGGAAGAACCAAAGCCCTCGGATCAAGGTCATTGATGAATGGCCTGGAGAACAGAACACACATGATAAAGTGCCAACGTGAGTAATCAGCCTCAAGCACTCCCGGGCCCTCGAAGAAGCCGAGAAGCTGATATCCGGATCAAGGGTGCTTCAGGATGCAGGTTATGGCAAGATGGAGTGGGGCTTCAACTACGACAAGTCTCAGAAGAGATATGAATGGTTCAAGCTTGAGCAGTACCCCAAGTATACAAGTGAGGAACTAGAGCTGGCTTATCCTCCTACCTCCATTCGGCCGGAGAGCGAGCATAAGGTGCAGGAGCTCATCACGGAGTATCTCAAGAGCCTCCGCAAGCACGTCGAAAAGTCCATCAAGGATTCGATGGATGTTGGTGGACCGAGTAGGGATGTTCTCTTTAGAGATGTCCGATGGGAGTACATCATCACCGTTCCTGCCATGTGGCCAGAGAGTGCGCACAATATCACAGAGAAGTGCGCCAAAGACGCTGGAATGGCGCCACACCGTCGAGTACAGATCATCGCGGAGCCAGAAGCTGCCGGCATCTACGCATTGGAAGAGATGTGCCAAGAATTGGAGCTCAAACCAGGAGACACGTTTGTCATTTGCGATGCCGGTGGAGGGTAGGTTCAGACTGTACGCTGTTAGTGAGAACTTACACAAATGCTGACCTACGCGTATCTTGTTTGCAGTACCGTCGACCTCATCTCATACACCGTCACCAGGCCCGCGCCCAACCCGGAACTGGAAGAAGCCGCTGCTGGAACCGGTGGTCTTTGTGGATCGTCTTTTCTCGACCGCGAGTTCCACAAATGGCTTGACAACCACTTCAGAGGCTGCGGAAAGTGGGACGCGATCTCACAAGCCGATGCTCTAGAGAAATGGGAGTCAGAGGTCAAGCGGAACTTCACTAGAGACGATAATAAGAAATATATCATTCCCGCTCTTCGAATAGACGACGACCGTGCCCTTGGGGTCAAAAACGGGAAGCTTGAGATATCGGGCGCGAGGATGAGAAAGATATTCGACCCGGTTGTTTCACAGATCGTCGAACTTGTGAACGGGCAGATCAAAGCTGTGGACAAGAGTGTGAACGCAGTTCTCCTCGCCGGTGGGTTTGGAAGGAACGAATACTTGAGGAAGAGCATCCAGACTGCAGTCGGCGACGGGGTGAAGGTGAAGAGGATGGAACACTGGTGAGTAAAGCAAGGGAGCAGCATGAGTAAAGAAACACACTCCTCACATGAGCTGACATGGTATTGCTTGGGCAGTAACACTGCTATTGTGCGGGGGGCCTTGATCAAGGGCTTGGCCGAAAGACAGCCATCCACGTCCGGGAGACCAACGATCGCCGTCATGTCTCGCCTCGCGAGAAAGCATTACGGCACCAAAGCCCTTCAGAAGTACTCTCCTGGTTTCCACGACTCACAGCAGCCGAGGTTAGTTGAAAAATTAGCTGTCTCTTGTATCCGTGATTCGGTCTTTCAGTCCAGGTTGACGTAATGTGCTAGACATGCCGGAGGCGTCGACGGGGGCGAGAGACTTGATGTGATGAGTTGGTTCATCAAGAAGGTAAGAAATCCCATCAATAAATTGCTGCGGGCAACAATTCCCTATCAAGATTGCTAAGACGGCTGCACAGAACACCCGGATCAAGGATTATGAGCCAAAGGACTTCCCCTTTTACTACGACCAATCGGTGACCAGCGTGGAATGGAAAGGAGGTCTTGATCCCCTCACACTTCCAATTTACACCTGCGACTTGGACGATGCGCCGCTTTATCCGGACCCTGAACGGCCTAAAACAAGTGAGTTCACATGGGCGACAACCTTGGGCGGAGGCTGACCATGATCGCGCAGGAAAATGCAAACAGCTTGTGTCCGTCAAGGCTGACTTGAACAAGATCCCGAAGGAAAATTTGACCAAGGAGATGGGCGAAGACAATGAACTCTACTACAAGATTTGGTTCCAAATCAGGATGACCACTCACCTGGCAACACCTTCAAGCTGGTACATGATAACGTGGAGTACGGAACGGTCGACACGGATTGGGACACTACTTGACAGACCTCTCCCTAAAACCACGTATATTTCACCAATTAATGCTTGGAACGAGCAAGTGGTGTGGCACACCCCGGGCGATATTTATTGCATGCCTCGCTTCCTAATACGGCATGGTATCAGACTGTCAGCGCTTATATCTCCCATCCCATGTCCAGCCTGCATAGGAGGAAGTACATAGAAAGGCCTGAAAGGGAAGCCCACCACCGGGGAGGGTGTCATTGCATGCATCATGCATGATAGACAGAGACGTTACACGGCATGAACCCAGCCGCCTCTGTTTGTTTACCTTTTCATAAGACAAGCGTCTCCGGGTACTCGAGCTGTTTATGCATGATGGGTTGGATGGTTGAACATTGTCAAAAGCAGAGAATGTTCAGTCAGCGACAGTCAAAACTGAGAATAATATCGCACCACTTCCAGTCCCTCAAAGAAAAGCGAGGAGCATCAAACCGTCAAGTGTGACCTGGTCACCACCCTCGACGGGCTACATGCTCGCAGCGGCCAAATCTTTATCATCACTCAAGGCTACCAGGCTCTCGAGTCCCGTCCCCGCAAACTGCCCCTCCCGAGGCTCATCCACATCATCCACGTTCACGACTACGACTACACATGTTTCCCAGCAATGGTCAAACCGAATGATACTGTCGCCCTGATATTATGCCTCCTCATCCTGTTGATCATCGTATTCTCCTACTCCCTACACCGGCTAGTGCGCCAGGCACGCAACTCGACACCGACGTCCACGCTGTCGTACATAACATCAGAGCTACCAACATCCTATGACGACGACGACGTTTCTCCCCCGCCACCCCCAGGGCCAAGAAGACACGGGGGTCGGGTGAATCTGCCACGAGGCCAGCACGGAAACATAAATATACCCGGCAGACACCTGCACGGAAGGGGCGGTGTCAATGTCCCTAGAGGGGATGTCGGCGGAGGAGCGATCAATGTGCCGCCGGCGGAGGGTCGAGGGGGAGGTGGCAACGTCAACATCCCGCCTCTGTGATGGAGAGGGTGGTGATTGATATATCGCAGGGAAAATGACACGCAGGAACGCTGTGGCGGCCACATGTTTAGCAGCGGAATAGTAGCAATAACTAGATATTGGGGAGGAACATTGAACGGGGAATAGTTTCTTGGCTTCTCTCAGGCAAGCTGTTAGAGACCTGAGAAACCCTTCCTAACGGAAGGTACTGCATATATATAACCAAGTGCCTATGCACTTAGATAGCTACCTAGGTACTTAGGTGGACAGGCTGAGTCGAGTGGTGGACGTTGATCAGAAGCAAATAGGAGACCTCCCCCTACCTCCTTTTATTGCGCCGTAGGCTCCAGAGGAGGGTGGGCTCAATATATGTTATACGCACTCAAGTGTTGATCACTGGTACTCTGGTTAATTGAGTTCTTTAGGCCATATACTCTTCAGTCAGTATTATTCCAAAGCGATGAAACAAAGTTTGTATGTGGATGACTGTAGCCGGAACCATATACAAAGTCCGATTAATTACTCAAGTAGGTATGCAATATCGAGTACACCGAACGCTATGCTATGTGCGATGGAACATCAGTATAAATAGGATACAGATCAGCCCTTCCTCACTCTATTACAGGATCCTCAAGCCCAGTTTGGCCATCAAGCTCCTCGACCTTTTCCTCCTCAGCCTCCTCAACCTTCTCCGTCTTTTCCACTTTCTCTGGCTCTTCTATCTTCTCTGCCCTCTTTCCCTGCAATAGCTCTGCTTTCTTCTCCGCCATCTTCCTCTTGAGAATTTCAACACCAGTTGTGACCCTCTTCTCCAGACTCTCAACAGCAGGTCGAACCCTTCCCTTGAGACTCTCAACAACAGGTAGGACCCTCCTTCTGAGATCCTCAACAACAGGTGGAACCTCCCTCTTGAGAATTTCGACACCTGGCGGGACCCCCAACAACAGTCCATAGGTGATAGCCACCACGGCTGTGATCAAGTCCACCACATGAACGACCCACCAGACATACTGAGACCCCAGCGGGCACTGATCGTATTCGAACCTCCACTCCCAGTGTTCCTCGTCGAACCAGGCACTCAGTAGCCCAGCATTACCGCCGTAGCCACCCATCATACTCCTCACAGTGATCTCTCTCACGCCCGGCAGCGCAGGCGCCCCGACGATCTCCTCCCGCCTCGCCTCGTTCCACCTCTTGACCTGCCACTCCCTGTCCGCGGGGGTCTCGCCGTCGGTCTGGTTGATGTAGTGATACGTATCACATCCCTCGTGATCATGCCCATTAAGGATCACCCCCCTTCTTCCGTGGCCACCACCAGGAGCCATGACGTCGCCAGATAACCCGAAGATGCCCTGGACGAAACCCTTGGACGCATCAGCGCTGAGTTGGTTCTGCTCCTTCAGCGATCCATCATCCTCGTGGAAGGTGAAGTAAGGCGCGTCGACACATACCCCCTCGGGCTTGTAGAGGGGTACATGGGTCAGCACGACGGTGAAGTGACCCTTAAACTCGACGGCCGAGGCGGTGTTGATAATGCCGTTGATGAAGCTGTACGTCTGGTCCTGCAGCTCGGGAGAGATGGCGGGCGTGTCGAGGTTCATGTCATTAAGGTTGACAATGCGCAGCTCGGGGACCAGTCTATCCCCCTGCCCATGGTAGTGCTCCTCACCTACCGCCGTATCGTTACAGATCGTAGCCGCCCCGCCGGGGGACAGCACCGAGGCAGGGAGCTCGAAGCGTAGCTCATAGTTGGCCTTCCCAAAGACCCGCTCGAACCGCGCCATGCGCTCGTCGTTGAGGTCCCCCGCGTAGCCGATGTCGTGGTTCCCCGCGACGTTGATTATGCGCCGCTGCCATGTCTCGTTGTACACGCCCGTTCCTAGGTATCCCGCCAGATCGTACTCCACCGCTGGCCACAGTGCGCTCTCGTCGGGGACGCGCTTGCCGCCCTTGAACACGCGGTTCCAGAACCGCCGGCCGCGCCGCTCAAACTCCTGGTCAGAGATCCATTGGCTCCCCACGAGATCTCCCAGCACCGTGGTGTGTGTAGGTACCGCCCACCAGTTCAGCGTCCTGTACATGTGCGCCAGGTAGAAGTCATTTCCCCACAGGTCGATGCGCTTGCGGACGCTCTCGATGGTGTTGGGGATGTCGTCGAAGTAGAAGTCAACAAGGTCGTGCAGGGCCTGTTTCGTGCTGGTTCGAAAGGTCGGGTAGTTCTCGGAGCGAGATAGGAGGTGCGAGAGGAAGCCCTTCAGGTGTGGGAAGGAGGAGCCGACATATGTGTTTGGGATGGAGGTGTCGCCTTCGAGCTGGGGGTCTCCCAGGGCGAGGAGGCGGAAGGGGGCTATGCGCAAGCTGGGTATGCTGTCGCTGTTCGTCTTCGGCGGCTGGACGGCGTCCGTCTTCGCGAAGGGCAGATGGAGCTTGGCCGTCTGGAGGAAGGCGGCGGCCCCTCCAACATTGCTAGAGCTGGCGGTGCTGCCTGGAGCTGGAGGGAGAGGAAAGGAGCAGCCGAGGAAGACGGGATACAGGTAGAGGTAAACAGTCAGGACTACAGACAATGGGACGAGCAGACGCAGGCCATTGCGAAGAATGAAGGCAGGGGAGGACATGAAGACGAGTATGGATGTCACCGCGACATGTGGAAAGAGGAGGAAGAGAGTTGAGACAGGGAAGAGAGAAAAGAAGAAGAACTTTAGGGGATATTACAAAAAGTAGGTAGGTCAAAACAAAGAGAGTACAAAAGCTTGGAAGTGTTGACATGTGTTGCTGCTTTATTGACTTCGGGAAGCTGCCCAGGCACGCCGGGTGGATGAAAGCGGCCACTTCAGCTATCAATTGATGGCAGGGATTCGCCAGGCGGCTCTTTTAGTGGACACCCTCCCAAGGCAGTGGGTCCCGCCCTGAACCGGGGTCAGGGCACAGAAGCCAACCCTCCTGGCCATCCAAGGTTCTTCGATGTTACAGTAGGTCGAGCCCTGAAGCTCCTGCATGATGCAGCCCCACGTTTGAGCGTCATCGCAACACTCAAATCGTATATGATCTACTTCCGCCTCTCTCACCTTCTTCCATCAACACCTCTGTAAGCCCGGGACGGGAATATTCACAGTCGACTGTTTACCAAAGAGAAAACTGAGCCAGTTTTGCACATATTGGGATTGAATATCTTGGTATCATTATCATTATTGTCATTCTAGTCTCTTCTCCTTGTCCATCTCCTGTGATATTGGTTCCCCCATTGGTTCCATCTATTTCCTCTCCTCTGCTTCCTGCTGCTTCTTCTTGAGTATCTCCTCCGTCTCGCGTAATCCCTTCGCAGGCCTCCACTCGAAATGGTGCTTCCCCATCACAGGCTCGTCCGCCCGCTCACTCTTGATGTCATAATTGTGATGCCCAAAGAAGTCCAGCTCGGCCTCCTGGAAACTTGTCGGTAGGTCTGTCGAGATGCTGAACTTCAGGTACTCCAGGGTCGCACTCAATGCCGGCACATACGCGTCCAGTTTGACCGCATCGACAACCAGATCCTTCAACGACCCTATCGTCTTGCCCAGCTCCCCCGCGATAGTAGGGTTGGCTAGCAGGTTAGACTTGTCAGCCTTGCCCGAGCTGTAGATGTCGTCCAGCAGGTCGATGATCGCGTCGGACTGGATGATGCAACCACCGCGCCAGAGCTGCAGGATATCCGAGTAGTTGAGCTTCCACCCGTGCTCCTCGTCCGCCGCCGTGATGATGTGCATCCCCTGCACGAAGGAAGCCAGGAATGACGCATATGTGGCATCTCGGAGCGCGGCAATCGTCTTCAGCTTGCCCTCGGCGGTCTGGGCTTGCGTTGCACTCGCCTGGGGCTTGTAGTTGATGCCCACCTCCTTGAAGGCCTTGTTCGCTATCTCTCGCCGGGCTGCGTACGCCGAGGCCACGCGGAAGAAGTGCGACACGGCAATGGTAGGCGCGGAGACGTGCAACCTTGCAGCCTCCTGGACCGTCCACGTCCCTGTGCCTTCCTCCTCGCAGACGTCCTGGACGACCTTGTCACGGATGTCGGTCAGGATGTATTTGGACGGCTCGTTGGGGTCTTTCGTCCGGTTGATCTCCACGGCGATTTCGATCAAGAAGTTGTTCCTTAGCGGACTGTCCTTGTCGGTGTTCCATCTCTCAAACACGTCGGCGATCTCCTCGTATGACCAACCAAAGTTGTTCTTCATGATACCCCACACTTCACACAGTGCCGTCATCATGCCGTGCTCGATACCGTTGTGCACCATCTTGACGTAGTGTCCACACCCACCGATGCCCAGCTTCGCGGTACACGGCTTTCCCGACTTGTCCTTGGCTGCGACCTTGGTCAAGAATGGCCACACAACGTCCCAGGCCTCGGGGGTGCTGGCACCGGGAGAAATGGACGGGCCGTGGCGGGCGGCTTGGTAGCCGCCTGATACACCCATGCCGATGAAGTGCACACCCTTTGGCTTGAGTCTCTCCTGACGGCGCTCTGTGTGGGTCCATTTCTCGTTGCTCGCATCCATGATCACATCGCCTTTCTTGAGGTAAGGCTCCAGCCCGTCAATGGTCTTGTCTCCGACAGAACCGTGCGGTAGGGATAGGACGAAGACCTTGGCTGAGTCTGAAGGGAGGGCATTGCAGAGACTCTCGTAGTCTTTCTGGCGGAAGATCTTTGATTCGAGGCCGCCCTTTTTCGCCTGCTCGAGGACTCGGTTGACGCTGTCAGTGCTGGGGTCATAGATGTGACCTTCGATGCCGTACTCGGCGAACAGGAGCGCCATCATGCCGCCCATGTTGCCGGCTCCGATTACGCCGATCTGATTGTGATGGTCAGGTTAGCCTGGACGAACGCGGTGAGGTGTTTGAGTTGTTGGATATGAGATGAGTCTCCTAACCTTTGTGATCCCCATATTTGTTGTTCGTATAACTGTGGTTCGTTCCTGCTGGTGTTCCTCTTCAGATGGATGGATGGTGGCTTTGAACCGTGTTGGAAGTCTGAGTCAAGTGCCTTATCAAGTGCTTTAGAATGCGATGTATTGAGACTACAAACTTTCAAGCGTCTGGAGGTTCGGAGGGAGTATGGGAGAGAGGAGTATAAGTATGCTCGAGTGAAGTCATACTGATGAGCAGGGGACCTGAAAGGTGCATAAGGTGTACTTGTAGTCTTGCTGGCATTGGCCATATTCTCGGTACTCGTTAGGTAGTTCTTACTGATTAGAAAGAAAGGAAACGGGTGACTTTCCCGCTTCAGAATGTTCCAGGGTCCAATTTATGCTCCAAAGATATTAAATTATTACGGAACATGATGTCAACCCTGGTGATTACTTTTGGGCCCTTACTGCCTTACTCCCTTACTCTGCCGCCTTTCCACGCCTTCTCAGTTAATAATAACTTGGTTTCAAAAAGGCCACTTGACCGTTACCTTTTGCCCGCATTTTACCGTGCCGTTGACTCCGGGCTGGGATGGGGGCGGGCGGGCGACGGGACGCTGAACCGGTTCCTGCTGTTGTGTTGAGCCTGATGATGATGGTGGGGGGCTCTTTTCCCTGGTGGTGACATCATGGCAATCCGGATGGCCTTCGACAGACACTGATTGACATCACCATGATCGACCACCACTTTACGGTACTGTGGTGATACAATAAGTATTTTCTGGTGGTGAATCCAGTCTGAGTAGAGAATCTAGGACTAGGAAGGTAATGCTAAACTTAATAAGAAATTATAAGCATTTGTCTACCGTCTATTTTGGGAACAATTGAAGTGCGCTTGGCTTGTCACCAGACTTATGCCACACACAACATTGAAACACTGAACCCATCATCCGACCACACCTACAGCGACTTAGTCTTGACCCCATATAACCATCGAGCTCATTGACTTGATCTCACAAGTACAACTGATTAACTGAATCCCCATTCGATCTTCGAAAGTACATCTAACACCGCTCAAACCAACCAACATCTGACCAACGAGCACATCATGCCTTCTCTACAAGTCGATTCATCCAAGATTCCTCTATCTCTTGCCTCTTGCTCAATTGGTCTGCCCCGACATAACCTTCACTCCAAAATCGAGGCCATCTCACAGGCCGGACTCCAAGGAATTGAGCTGTCGTTCCCAGATCTCCAGTCACATGCCAATGAGCTCGTCAAGTTTGGCCAGTTGAAAACATCCCCAGGCAAGGGTAACGGCGAAGAGGTTGCCGAAGATGACTGGCCTGCCCTGGTCGAGGCCGCAAAGCACGTCAGGCACCTCTGCGATACGCACAGCAACCTCAAGATTATTGTACTGCAGCCATTCAGCAACTTCGAAGGATGGCCCAAGGACAGTGAGGAACGGAAGAAGGTGTGGGAGAAGGCCAAGGGATGGGTCCAGATCATGGAGGCCAGCGGCACAGACCTGCTCCAGGTCGGCAGCACCGACACGCCCACATCCAAGGGAATAACCTCAGACAAGAAGCAGCTGGCATCCGACCTCGCCGAGCTGGCAGACCTGCTCAAGCCCAAGGGATTCCGCATAGCATATGAGAACTGGTGCTGGGCCACGCACGCGCCCACGTGGAAGGACGTGTGGGAGATAGTGCAGCTCGCCAACAGGGACAACATCGGTCTGTGTCTCGACACGTTCCAGTCTGCGGGTGGGGAGTGGGGTGACCCCACGACGAAATCTGGGCGTATCGAGTGGGAAGGCCTCAGCGAGTCGGCACTGAAGGAGAACTGGCTGGATAGCCTGCGCGAGCTGAGCAGGATGGTGCCCGCGGATAAGGTATACTTCCTGCAGATATCCGACGCGTACCATGTACAACCTCCCCTTGCCGCACACCCGGAGCCGAATGATGAGAGTGGGTTGAGGCCCAGGGGCCGCTGGAGCCACGACTACAGACCTCTTCCGTACGATGGCGGATACCTTCCCATTGCGGACTTTGTGCGCGCGGTCTTGGAGACGGGGTTCAGGGGTTGGTTCAGCATTGAGGTGTTTGATGGGCAGTTCGAGAAGAAGTATGGTGATGACTTGCAGACTTATGCCGAGAAGGCGAGGGAGACTACTACGAAATTGATCGAGGAGGCTACTGGGAGGAACAGCCTGTGAGTTGAAGGATATTGATTAAAAGGAGGTTTGAGAGACTTTCAGGGTAGTTTTACGTCTAGGAGTCAGACCTGCTTGTTGTAATGGGCGATATAGGGGGAATGTCATTCACTGAAAGGTTCCTCTCGGCTTCCTTGGATCCAGGGTATAAATGTGCTACAGCAGTCACTGAGGCGTGAAGAAAGGAGTACCTCGCGACATATCTGCAACTCCGAGTCGAGCTGTCACACACACACACATACAAAGTATAAACATGTCATATTCGTGTACTACTCTGTCCGTCTAAATGCAACGAATCGTACCAACTCATCTATGAATAACCAAGCATGGTCCTCTAGGTTCCAGAAAGTAACTGTCTCATATCATCCTCCTACTCATCCCCTTCGTTCAACACCCCCGGCGCCGCCTTCTCCAAAAGCCGATCAAACAAAGGCGTCCCCAGCCCCGTCACAGGATCCCAACCAGTCGTGCAGTTCAACCGCACACCCTTCCGCAGCCCAGCAACCCCCACACAACCAACCGAATACCCCTCCGTGATATCCAACAGCGCGTCAGCGTGCTTATAAAGCCAAGGGTTCAAGAACCCAAGCGGCTTGTGCCCCTTCGACCTTCGCGCCGCATTGAGAAGCGCCACCACGCCGGCAAACACCGGCGCAGACGCAGACGTGCCCGACACGCGCGCCGGGCGGCCCCTGTCGACGACCACGAACCCCTGGCCCTGCGCCGCCACGTCTGGTATCCCCCTGCCCAGGGGGTCGAACAGACCCCTGTAGGTGCCGTTGAGCGAGGAGAGGTATCCCTGCACGGCGCCGTCCTGCCACGCGGGCCGCGGGTGGTAGGTGGAGAAGCCGCCGCTGGAGAAGGACACCCCCCGCTCCGGGCGCGAGGAGGTGGTGGCGCCCACGGAGGTCACGTAGGGGCAGCCCGCGGGGAAGGTGGGCAGGAAGGTGGTGGTGGCGTTGTCGGCGTTGGACCTGCACGAGTTCCCCGGCCCGGAGTCGCCGCTGCTGAAGAGGACGGAGACGCCGCGCCCGCCGAGCTGCATGAAGAGGTTGCAGACCTTGAGGGCGTACTCGGGGGGCACGGACTGTTCTTCCTCGCCGTAGGAGGTGGTTAGGGTCTGGGGGAGGTGGTGGTCTTTTAGGTTGAGGATGTAGGTTAGGAACTCGAGGTATGGCTCGTTGGTGCTGGGGAAGCCGTTGTCTAGACTTGGGACGAGCGGGCTGGAGGGCAAGGTGAGTCAGTTCGTATATCCATGTATATGAATGATGGAGGTTCCTTGACTTACCCCCTACCACCCGTGCTGTACTCCTCGATCGAAATCGGATGGCTTGTACTAAGGAGGTATTGTAGGTCCAGATTCGCCTCGACTATAGTCGGTCATCAGTATTGTTATATATGGATAATCATGGCCATGCTTGAGATCCATGGATGGCTTGGATAATCATACCTGAGCCACTACTGCTGCTCTGGTCATTAAGTCCACCACTGATAAGTGTGACCGAGAAGTTCTGGCCCACCGCCTTTGGCACGAACATCTCCTGAAACTGCTCCAGATCATCGTATCGGGCATACTCTTCCAGGTACGAAGCAAATGCAACACGATTATTATGCCCCGCGTGTGGTTTATAGCCAATGTTGTACTGCGCCCTGATACACTCAGGCGTGACGGTGGTGGTGCAAAACGCGGGATCTGAAGAAGCCGTGTCGGTGGGCACATCAGCCTGCATCAAGCTGAGGCCCGGAACCTCATCCGGGCGCGTGACCTCAAAGATGGTAGACCTCCTGAGCCGTGGGTGACCGAAGCGGGTGGTCGGCTGGACCAGGTCGACGTGCTCGGCCACTGAGTCCGGCACGCTGTAGCGTAGTGTGCGCAGCTTGAGGACATCGTCTTCTTCGTGATGATACCATTTGAAGTCGGCGTCTAACATCTCGTTCGCCGTCTTGACATCCGTGGCGATGGTCATCCAGTCGTTGTCGATGGCAGAAACGATTCCGTGCTTCGCGAGCCAGGAGACCACGTCGTCGACAGACTGCTGGCGGGGAGCGACATATGAGCGGAGCTCCTCGCGGGTCATGTGGTTTCCATAATCTGGGTGGTCGGGAGTCGAGATATTGAGGACGGCCTGTTCGAGGGCTGCGGAATGTTGCTGCTTGAGGCCAATCTTGAGAGTGACCTTGTCGCCGGGCAGGGCGGGTGATGCAATTTTCCACCCATCAGGAATTGTGGGAAGTCTATGGAACAGGCGAGCCGAGACGGTGGCCGCGGTGCTGAGAATGAGAAGGCCAAGAAGCATCGTGTCGGGTGAACTTCAGATTACAGTGTGGAAACGTGATATTGTAAACTGGCGAAGTGTCGTTCTTATAGATCTCGTCTATCGCTTGATCTTAATCATAGCCGAGTTAGTTTCGCTAAAGTTTGGCTAGTTCAAGTAGGTTCCTATATGTATTGGGGACTATTACCATAATCTTCAATTTGTGTACTATAAGGCTCTCTAGTCTTGTACCTTAGAGTATCCATAGACCGCTACAAGCACGTTCAAGACAAACATTTGGGTCTAGAAACTTTTAGTTCACCGACGCGCGGACCTTATAGATCAACGGCGACCTTCGCCCTTACCTCTCAAGGGAGGAACGTACATGAGCAGTGCTTAACTTGAAACAAACCGATAAGGACCAAAGACCATCATAGTGGTACAGAAGGAAGTTCTTGTAACCTCAAGAGGCCTATAGCTTGCTAGAGAGTGGCGGACCTCTGGATTTGATGATGGGAAGAGACACGCAATATGTTCGGACGCGGAATCCTAAGGCAAACATGGGACGTCTGTTCCTAAGTCGAGCCCAAGCAAACACTACGCAGCCAGCCGCGAGGGAGGGACCGTATAGGCGAGCAAACAACTTCACAATATACTGATATGCGTGCTGTTGGTATGGCCAAATCCAATCCATCCTCCTGTTATCTCTTTCCTTCGCCTTGCTTCGCGAATCGGAATACATTCGTGTGTCGATCTAGATGTTTCAGATATTGTAGTGTAGCGAGAGCAAGCATGATGGTAGACGAGCATCCCCCTTACCTAATTAGAAGCAGCAATGGTAACGTCGTGCCTGGGCGATGCCAAAAGAAAAAAGAACACCAGTGCAAGACCAATATAAATGGGAGTGCTGCACCACAGTATTAGCAAGGGCATCCCGGTGGCGGCTGGGCCGTCTGGCCGTATATGCAGTGTATTATGTTGTGTTACCATTCCATCATCTGTTGTACGAATTCTGAAAAGCTTCTCCATTTGTTCTATGTTAATGACTCACGTTGCAGGTACCCGTCATCCAAGGTGCGTCCTTGGATTTTGCCGCCTTCCAGGCTGCCGCAACTCATGCAAGGTAAAGGCCGACACAACCCTCGCGAATAACCTCCCAGATGTCGAGCCTGTGGACTGCATATCATCTTACATGCGCGAACGCCCGGCTGGGACCTCCACCATATAAGTTCGCCAGGCGTCAGTCTTCCAGACCTCAGGTTCACGCGAAGTAATTCCACCATACGCGTGCCGTGATAAAGAAGACAACCTGATCCGAGTTCCTCATTACTCCTCAAGCACCGCTCTCATAGCCGAAACCATCATTCTGATCAAAGCTCGAGCCGTCCAGCCCAAAGCAACCCGAAGGCTTGACGCGAAGGGGCTTGCTCAGCTCGTCGTCTGACTGATGCGTGCTGCTGGCGGCGATAGTATCCCCGGAGAGCGAGCCCGAGTCAGCCATCTCTATGTCTTCTTGTTTTCCATTCGTCTCCGGCAAGTATGTCCGTTCCTGGACTGATCGGCGGGTCCGAGGAAGGACCCTTATCCGGGGCCTCTTCGCAGCGCGTTCCTCTTGGTCAGCAGAAGCCATAATAGGCGTAGAGTCCCGACTGCTATTGTCTTCGTTCCTCAGAGCCTCAAGTCTCTTCACGAACTTGTCGGCGGTGCTCGTCCCATGAACGGGGCCGACGTCAGCATCCACAGGGCGCAGGTTCTTCGCCTCGACCCAGTCCCAAGCATGCGGCTTGAAGGTGAACTTCTTGGGCGGCATCGGCACTTCGTAGTGGCCCTGCACGCCCTTCCTGTCCTCGAAGAACAGCACCGGGAACGCGCGCTGCGTCTCCAGGGGCTGTCCGTCGCCGTAGCCTGCGTGCCAGCCGGTGATGACGTGGTGCCTCTTGGTCCACTTCCCAGCCTTGCGCTTCGATTCGATCGTGAGGTCGTAGCACTTTGGGGCATCGTACCAGATGTCGATGTTTGGGGAGGGAAAGCTGATCCCTACCTCTCGCATCCAGGCTTCCGACTCGTGTGCTGGCAGTGTTGGTAGTACCGTGCACATCCACCAGCCCTCGTGGTTGTCATCTTTGTAGTAAGCCTTGTAGACTTGCCCCACCTGAGGGGCTCTGACACCTTGGGATGACGGATAGTTCTCCTTCGTGGAAGCATCATGGGAGGAGGCTCTAGATGACGTGGTGCTGCCAGCAGCCTCGAAGGGGGGACGTCGTGCCGGAATCCCCCTGGGTTTTGAGTCTGTATCTGACCCTGCTGATGGTTCCAATTTAGTTGTAGGCGGAGCAGGAAGTTGAGAAACAGGTTCTTTTGTTGCAGATTCCGCAGCAGGCGGGGGACCATATGGGAAGAAGACTGGCGGAGCAAGAGGGCCGGTGGCTGGGTGCGTTGGCCTCGATGGTGTGGTATCATCGACTTTGAGAGGCAGAGCTGAAGAATTGACATTATCCCCGTCCGAAGTTGCTCGGTTGTTGACTCGGCGAAGTCTGGCCTGGCTGTGAAGCATATTCTTCTCTTGCTCAGTTCCAACGTTTTTGAGCTGAGCCACAGCGTTCGGGTGAGCCGGACTCGGCAGCAACGATTTCTTTCGAGGCTGAGATGGCGGTGCCATGGAATTCTTGAGTTTACGTGAAGCTTTAGGTGCAAGAGCGATGGTAGACGGCAGAGATGGCTTTGACATCTGAGGTGCCTTGGGAGGATCTGAATTGTGGCACGAAATACTGGCAATCTTGGTCATATAGTGTTGCCAATTTCCCCAGAACTCATCGTCAGCTTTCTGCAATTGGAGCTCGAGTCCTTGAATTTGTCGTCGGACTTCGTCCAACCTCTCTTTCGTCTGCTTGGCCACTGCGCCCTCCTTGGTGGCAAAATTGCTTATCCATTGCGTGGTAGAAGCGCCTTTGTCGGTGGCGTCGAGTCGCAAGTGGTATTGGCGCCAATAATCGCACTCGATCCTCTTGAACTTCTCTCGCAGCACTGTGATCTTGTTACGAATATCCTTTCGTCTCGTTCCAAGTGTTGTGTTTTCCAGACGTGCGTCCCTACACATCGACGCGGCAAAGGACTCATCCTTTGGGGCGACTGCTCTGGGAAAGCCATCGCTTGGTATGGTCTCCATGGTGCCGTCAGTGTCTGAATGGCAAGGACTGGCGCTGGATGTGCTTGAGTTTGATCAAGGTTTTTATCGCGGTGATGAAAAGGAGCGATCAATCAAACTCTGTTGCTGCGTTGCCACGCGAAATTTGTCTAGATCTCGGTTGAGAATCTCGGGGAACCAGATAGTTTGCCGAAGCTGGCCTTAAGCAATCTTTCCTGGATACCGAGTTAGGGAAGGCACCGCGTCGCAGGGAACTTTGGTACGTTGTAAAGGTCAAAAGGTCCAGATGTCTTTGCAAGTTGCAGTAGAAATCAAGGCATACCTACATATGTACAAGGCAGAACTGAAAGTAATCATAGAGTACTCGTATGGACGAAGTGATAGCCGGTGACCAGTGGGGCCAATATCAGAGTGAAAAGCTGTGGATCCCTGACGTGATAAATTTCTCACCGCACCCGGCGCCTTGTTGATTTCGCGATGCAATGGGAGTGGTGGGATTCTGATTCTGCTGATCGAAACCGATGGGTTATGCACGCGGACTCGAGGAGTACGTTGTTGCTTCCGAGACTCTCAGTTTTGTCAGGCTCCAGGCTGAAGACGGTCGAAAATCGATGGGTAATCTTGATGCACTTGAAGGAGCCTAGTCGGGTACTTTGTATGACGAGAAAGTTCCTCGCATAGACGCCACGGACTGCCAAAGTGCCTGGAGAACCACGATACGCCACTTTGAGTTGACGGGGCTATTGCATAGATAATTCAGGAAGTCACTTGAGAAGGGAGAAGTTTGATGGAAGGGATTTTATGGTAGGCCTTATTAGTGTGGATACAAGAACGGGACGTGTCATTCCTCCCGTCTCCAGCTATTGGGGGCTGAATCACGGGCCAGAGAGTGATTGTTTTGAACCGGAGCCTACGGTAGATGCAGATTTGTTGTGTCCTAGTCCCTCATTCACGAGGCATACGATATGGCGTCTCCCAAACTCAGCTATACTTTGTTACTTCATATAGGACATGAATTGTCTGCATTCAGATTCTGCTTGTGTCACAATTCCAGCGCTGACTGGGATCTTATACCAGGCTCTTCGATGCTCTCAAAACGGCAGGGATCGACCGCTATCTGAGCTTGGGCGAACGAACGGTAAGCAGTTAATGGTTGAACATCGTTTCTATCTATCAGCTATGAGTACTATGTACCTAGTGGCTTAACCTATTGTGCTTGTCCTCCCTCAAGCAAGTATGCATATGTTTCAGGTATTTCATATAGGAAAAGATCTTCGTAGTAAACAAGCCGGAGTGTTAAAGTGATTAGCAATATCAGTATGACTGCATCCCCCAATGATTTTAACGGCCTTCGTTGTCTGAGCTAAAGAAATTGTCACGAAATATAAGGTTAGCTAATGCACAAGCATTAGCGGTCGCTTTTGCACTCTCGTGATAGATATACTGAGTATACTGCTTTGTTTCCCGAGTATCTCTGGAAATGAAAAGGACTGCCTGGAGCATGACACTACCTCTAGTCAAAGCTTATTGGCTATGTATCTTAGGGGTAGACCCTGACTGGGCTCACCTTGCCAGGCGATACCCAGCGCGCACCACCTCACTTGCTCTCACCGTCGCAGAAAATCCTGCAAAGGGACCCTCTTGCAGATAGAAATGGTAGAAGCCAAGCACGACACCGTCGTCATTCCAGATAGCCGCCCCACACGTTCCATTGGGAGGTCGAACCTTAGTTTCGGTCCCTTCCTCCTGGCCCACGTATGACCAATCATAAACGACATATTGTAGCGAATCCTCGGTGGGATGAGGAGAACTCTCGATCCTGACAGAGATCATAACGACAACCCCTTCCATCTGGCCGGTGTAGGGGCTATCGAAATAGCAAAGCCCAGCCACTACCGTGTCGCTTGGGTCCTCACCGAACAGCCTCGTGAACCGTGGCACCTCGCCAGCGCTGTTCTCGAATGGTTCATTGATAAAATCAATGCCTGGTCCCAACTTCACTAAGCTGACATCGGTGAAAGAGATTTCCTGAACAGCCTCGCCGAGGTATCTCGAGTCCCCGGAGCCGACCTGCCAGATCCCCGGCGTTTTCCATGAGGTAGCATCGATTCCATGCGAAGCCGCGGTCATGAAGCGGTCACCAGCTGAGTTCTCAACTAGGATGCCAGATGTCGTAGAGAACCAAGTCGGATGTCCATGGTCTTTCTGTGCCTCGCTGCAGATACAGATCCCAGGCCTCAGGATATCATACTGGGTGTCGTCGATGATGCCCTGCGCAGGCTGCGGCGTGATGATTCGCCGTGCCGGCAGATCGGCCCACAGAGGCTTGCCAAGATCTGTATTTCGGAAGTATCCTACAAAGCGTCCGGCAATCCTGGTCGGCAATCTTCTGAGGACAGCGTAGAAGTTGACGTCGGCCAGGACGGCGTAGAGAGAAGTGTCGGTGGCGTATATCAGCTCAAGAAGACGCACGGCTGGGAAGTTCTTGCTGAACTCGTCGTTGGTCCTTCGTGCCAGCTGAAGAAGGACTGTGCCAATGGAGAGATCTTGGCTATCAAACTCTGGACAGATATTATCCAAGCTTGCCGCAAGTATCTGCCGGGGAAACAACGGTCCCCTTCCTCGTGTATTATCTGTAATGGTGATAGGTAGGCCACCCACAGTCAACGGCCAGGGCTCCTGGGGTAGTACGTCAACCTGGAAGAGTATAAACGAACGTTGTCGACCGAAGTCGACGTTAAACGTCCCAGGAAAGACATGATAAAGCAAAGGTCGCACAACCTGACCGTCCAGGTCTACTGCAGGATCTCTGAGGTCGACTGGCAATAAAACATGCCTGCCAGCATCTCGTAGACGACGTGAGATATTCCAGGGTGCTGTGCGGGAAGGATGAGCGTGTGTGTATTCCGAGGCACCCTGTACACTGGCGATACCCTCGGGGAATAGCAGCTTTGGGGCAGAGAGCCCTTGGATTGGAATGCGTGCGCCTATCGTAAGATTGACCGGCTTGCTTTTAGGAGTGTTCAGGATGAGGAATCGCTCGTTGGTGGAAGCCTCGATCGAGGGTGTGAGTTGACGCCTTCTCGCAGGAGTCGACTGCGCCGAGCGGATTGGTGAGACTGAAACAGCTACAACGATTGGGGCAGAAGACGCCATGTTGATTTACCAAGGAAGCAAGCGTTGAGTAGCGTGAGATTGTGAAGTTGTGACTCTCAGGACCGCGAGAGAGGGTGATGCTAGGCTTGAGAATAATAGTGGCACTCGTCAAGACCAGTTGACTCAAGCGTGGAGCAGTTGGTATGGTAGTCCACAGGAGCAACCTTCGATTACTTACTTAGTAAGTATGTATGCAAAGGGGAGGCGGGCACCGCAATATTTATACTGAGAGTACCTAACTACTAGTAACTAGCAGCAGGGTTAGTAAACATACCGGTGGCTCCTGCCACCCACCACACTAAGTACTTAGTATTAAGTACAATGCATGGATTCCAAAGGTCAACACGGCGCTTTGAGGACACCTGACCCAGGCCAACCAATTGCCCTCAGACTCTTATCCGCTAGGCCGACTGTTCGTGCTTTCTTCAAATACATTAATTAGCGCCGTGCTAATCTTCGGGATCAAGGCCTACTCTGGGCTTCAGAAGTTGGGATGGTGAGGTCCTCGATCTCGATCGAAATGAAGGGACACGAACGAGAAATGGTCACGGGAAGAAATTGCCCATGGCCAGAAGAAGTTGCTTAGTACCTACCTACCTACTTAAGTACATACCCTCGGGTAGGTAGGTACCTACCTAGGTAGGTAGGTAGGTAGTTGAAGGTGTTGTTTGGTCGATTTTCAAGGTTGCGGTCCACGCTGCGCTACCACAATGGCTTGTATTGCTATTTGGGCACCGTCCGCAGGTCTCATGACAACATTTGAATGCCCGCTAACTAATACCAAGCTAAGAATGGCGTCTTCACTCAAGTATAAAGCCCCCCATCCCCCACCAGAAGAGTGTTGTCGCATAGCTCAGAAAGAACATTGCGATCCATTTGCTGAACATGTCTCAAGTTTTTCGAGTCCACCAAGATCGAGGCCGCCAGCGAACATCACGCTGGGGCTCAAATAATCAAAGCTCAGAACTTACCGGCCTAGATACTGCCATCACGGCAGCGATGACTACCGAACAGCTCGAGGCCTATGTCCTGCATTTCCGCATTGAGGAAATCAGCCAAAAGCTGCGAATCAACGACACTGGCAGCACTAACTTCCAAGCCAGATCTCCCTCTCCACCGCCGGAATACGACACCACTGGCCGCCGCATCAACACCCGTGAGCGACGGCACCGCCAGCGTCTGGAGGAGGAACGTCAGAGGCTAATTGACACCGCCCTGAAGACCTTCGATGACTACAAAGCGCCTCACGACTTTAAACTATCCCAACGAAAAAGGATCAGGGAGAAGGTCTTCATCCCTGTCAAGGACTTCCCCACCCTCAACTTCATCGGCCAGATACTTGGTCCCCGCGGCCAGAGTCTACGGCAGATGAATGCCGAGTCTGGAGCCAACATCGTCATCAGGGGCAAAGGCTCAGTCAAGGAAGGGAGCAGTCGTTCACTTCGAAGTACTGACGATATGCAGGAACCACTTCATTGCCTCATCACGGGGGACAGCCAGCGGGAAGTGGAAAAGGCGAAGGAACTAATCAACAGAGTGATCGAGACTGTTATAACCATGCCAGAGGACCAGAATGATCGAAAGCGCGACCAGCTCCGTCAGCTGGCTCAGATGAACGGAACTTTCCGCGACGACGAGCAACAAGTTTGCCAAAATTGCGGACATAAAGGTCATCGACAGTACACTTGCCCCGAACCAAAGAAATTCTCGGCCAATGTTACCTGTCATAACTGTCACAATGGTGGCCACCTGGCTCGGGACTGCCCTGATAGACGGGGTCCAGGCACGGGCAGTGTGCCGCCGTGGCGGAAGGGGAGGATGGCCGCACAAGTGAATTCCGACGTCACGGAGACTGATCGCGGTTTTGAGCAATTCATGTTGGAGCTTGGAAAGTGACGCCGTTGAATGCTAACCTTGCACATGTAGTTATCCAGGGATTGATGATTCGATTTTTTTGTAGTGAGTTGAGTTGTCCCTTCGTGGTTATAATGACGACGAATACGATGAACACCGGTCTAGATATTAGGAAAAGCTTTTACTTTCTGACCATGAGTGACTAACAGAGCGTAATCTGATAATTATGATTATTATAACACACATGCTATGGTGATGCACGCCCGGCCAGTGTAT
The DNA here is from genome assembly GCA_003795295.1 of Cytospora leucostoma. Taxonomy (NCBI): domain Eukaryota; kingdom Fungi; phylum Ascomycota; class Sordariomycetes; order Diaporthales; family Cytosporaceae; genus Cytospora; species Cytospora leucostoma. The sequence goes on along the minus strand of LKEB01000025.1, from coordinate 151,185 downwards.
ATGGACCCTAACCCTGGAAATTGTAGTGGGCTCCAGTCTGCCAACACGGCTTTTCACCAACCTCCACACAGTCACTGAGCATGCCCGCGAAGTGAACAATCGTCATATCAACCGCCGAACATGACCACGCCCCTAAAGAGCGCACCCCGTGTCGGCGTCGCCGCTGTGATTCGGGGACCAGATGGCCGCGTTGTTTTCGGGCGACGCAAGTCAAGTCACGGAGCAGGTGTGTCATCGACTTCCACGTATCCTAATGTTGAGGTCTGGACTGGGCCGGAGATGGCCGAAGTCGGTGAACACAAATTGGGCACTGCCGCAATTTACATGGAAGTCCGGAATGCCAGTGCTGACCCCATACTGCAACTAGGACAATGGGCCTTCCCTGGCGGTCACCTCGAGTACGGGGAAGAGATCATCGAGTGCGCCGAGCGCGAAACTCTGGAGGAGACAGGGCTGAACGTCAAGGGGCGAGACATCGTCGCTGTCACCAATGATGTCTTTACAGAGTTCGGAAAACACTATATCACGCTGTTTGTTGTCTGTGAAATGACAGATCCGAAGCAGGAGCCCCAGGTAAGCCCAGGTGCATGTGCCTCCCGTCATGGCGTAGAATCCTGGAGCCTTTGTGTGCGCGCGGAAGCTGACTGGTATACTACTGTGCAGCTCTTGGAGCCGGATAAGTGCGAGGGATGGGTCTGGAAGACCTTAGACGAGATCAAGGAAGTTCAGCCTCAGGAGCTTTTCTTACCTATCTTGAGCCTTTTGAAGCAGTCGCCGAACCTACAGTTGATTGCGCCCTGAAACACACAATATAGAACATCTGTAACTGCCTAGCTATAAGATGATCATATGTTGTAAATCCAGTACACTCCGTGTGATGCAAGACCTGGAAGCCGGAGGCCATCACAATTTCTGGGTGACGCGGAGAAGCGCGCATCTGAAGACCTCCCCCCCCCCCGCCCCCCGATAAGTTATCATTTCCAATGTATTCCGGTGTCTCATACAACAGGTTGGTTATCGTAGGTGGAGAATGTGGTGACGCTTAAGATTTGCAAAGCCAAACTCGTTCAGACGAATTCTTATCAGAAATAGCCATCAACGTTGCTTGATATGAATGTGAGCACCGCCGACATCACATCAGTCCTGGCTCGACGAAATCCAGACAAGTGCGGTGGGCCTGACGACATTGCTCACACGCACAAGGCTTTGTGAAGGCACACCGCACCCTGAACCATTAATTCTGAGCCTATTTATACGGAGATGACTCGTGTCATATTGGGAGGTCTCTTTTGGCTCCGAACATGGATGAACTGGAAAACCCCCTGCATCCGCTGACCCGTGTTTCCCAAGTGTTGGAACATGTGCTACACGAAGTAGCCTCTCCGTTTATCGGAAAATCTAACCTCCCAGCTGCCAAAGGCTGTGGCCCTACTACTTAACACTGCCTCGACCAGTGCGCCTGGCCTCATTCTTCTTCACTACCGCGAAGGCCGCCGCCGTCTCCCGTGTGCTCTGAAGGAGTAGAGCAAGCGGGATGATGATCCAAAATGCGTTCAGAAGCACGTAGTACCCAAAGAAGTACGCGGGCTCCGGGCGTGAGTACTCGGTACCTGTCAGAGCATGCTGGAACGTACATGTGGCGTAGTAGAGGACGTCGCCATACAACTGTCCAAGGCTGACGATGGACTGAAGTGGATGGCGGAGCGGGTGGTCGGCGACGATGCACCATGCGCATGCGAAGGAGAGCGGGCCCCAGAAGACAGCGGTCACCGTCTCCATGCACACCACGAACGCGTCGGCTGTGAGGTATCTCGAGTCCGACAGGGAGTACTCTTTCCACAGTTGGGCGAGAATGGCAGGTCGGCCAGCGAGATCAGCGTAATGGAGGGCGAAGTATCCTATATGACAAGTTAATCATCGGATATGCCGGGGACGGGCTGATTACACACCTTCTAGACCCAGGTGGATGAAGCCACAGAGAACGAACCACAGCGTTGCAGCCGTATCTTTACCGTTGATCCGGTGATTCTGCCGACGGATGTAGAACCAAGTAGGAGTCAGGATGCTGAGGCATGTCGCGGTGAAGATAGCCAGTATTTCTATCGTCGAGAGGGTCGGGGCGACGTAATCAGCGATGACGACGCCCAAAGGGTAGTAGGGATGCAGAGGTGCCTCGATGTCGATAGTCATGATGGCATATGGCGGTTTGCATGGACCAGTGTGTGGGATGGTGAAGTATTTGAACGAGTTGCAGCGTTGATTTGAAAGGACACAGCGACGTCAGTGAGAAGAAGCGGAAGTTGATGCTACCACTGTATTTATTTTGGGTTCTCAAGGCGTACATCCAGCTTGGTATGACCAGCGGGGACGAAACAAAAACTGGGCCCATCGACTCCCCGAGGGTCTCCAGTATCCAGATGTCATTGATGCATGAACCCCAGCCTCTTTTGTAACACCTACATAGTGTATATACCTAGGTAGTACATCGTTGGACTAGTGATGCCCATGTGGCCAGCGGTGCAGCGCCCAGAGCGCCGTTGCTTAGCGGCATCGAAGCACACAAAATCTAATCATTTCATATCACCATCCACATGACGCCCATGTGAGGAAACTAGGTATTGTCTCCTCTCTCCGCTCACACCTGCAGAAGTCTCTTCTGGAATTGCTTACGGAACTATTGTGATATTAACTATTGTATGGATACCAGGAGATCGCCTAATATGTATGTACTCAGGCCAATCAACAGCGACTACCATAATGAATGCCTGGCATACATACCTTTTACAGCTCTTGTCGGTTATGCTGCTCCCTCATGTACAGCTAGGCTGCGAGATTCTCTAGGACGCTATTTACATAGGTAATGGTGACAGGCCATCGCATCTTATTTACCCTAGTCAGATTCATATTCTCCGACAGACCGTCATATATTGTCAGCTAGTGCAACAATCGTCGAGTACACGGACTGAGAGCCCCGCTCTCGCATATCTTGACGTTGTAAGGTCAGCAATGTCAGTCTAGGACGGCTCTCAACCGCATCTACTAGATGGAAGTAAATATTCCGTCTTCACACATATCGACTTCGCGGTACAGGAAATCGCTGATGCCTCCCGCCCAAGAATACGTCGCACACCTGAGGTTGAGATGAGGTCTCACTCGAGGAAGTAAGTTGGCCTGATGTGTCCCCGAGGGTCGTCACATAGTATGGAATCCGGCTTCGAGCTTGAGAGGATCCTACATTCCTGTGATATAGCCCGAAATATGGATTCCAGTATTTCTGAATCGGCAGATGTAACAATAGGAAAAATAGCGCTGAGCCACCCAAGGCAGTAAATTCCGTGTACCCTTGTGAATACAAGCTCAGGTAAAGCTTTAGTATGATGGTTCGACAAGTCTTTCGACAATGGCAGATGGAAAACATGTGACCCTCGCTAGAGGACAGTGTTCGTACCCTAGGGTATGGAGGTGGTGAAGGTGCCCATATGCCGGCAGTGGTTCCCTAGCAAATCTATTGATGGCCCGCGCGACTTTCATCGCATCTCGTAGTGGCGTCTCTGGAGCCCGAGGTACTTGGGACCATATGCAATGGCCATCATCGATCTTACTATACTCATGCTTGACAAAACTCATGTAGCTTCTGAGCAGAACCCCATTCCCCATGAATGCTCTTCGTAACTTCGATACAGTGCGAAGTCCAAATCGGTGGCAAATGGCTAGCATTCGCTGTCTACCCTGACAGGTTAAACCCAATATTACAGGAGGGTGGAAGCAGGTGGAAGGTTTTCCCAGGGTGAGGCGCGTTGCCCGGTAATACTTCCCAAAGATCACACAATGCTTGATTCAAAGATACTATGTAATTATTGTGGTTTTCCAATATGAACAGTACTTTCTCGCCAGTCTGGCATTCGAAATTCTTTTCGTTAGATAAATACATTTTTCCAGATGATTCCGCAATGGCGTGACTGAATTACAGATTGTTGCCTCCAACAAGTCCAATATCTGTATCTTGCAGGGGCAGTTACCTGAGGCTCTCGGGTGGAAGGCTCAATCTATCTTTATTTTATTAGAGGCCTGAACAACAGCAAACGCTTTATACTCCACGAAATCCTCACCCTCTAGTTCAGCACGGAGAAAACAACATAATAATTGTTCCGCATCGTGACGGAGAATTTATGGCCAGCTCAGTGACCTTCATCTGCCCAGGCTGCCGCCAGCTCATTGGCAGTATCGCATCCACGCACACGACCGAGTATACCAAAGTATCAGAGGCAGCCCAAAAACACTACAGAAATCCAAGAAATTGTCTTGCCACAATCACAATGGGGAGCTCACAGGTGTGGCCGGGATGGCTGCTCCTTCAACCCACTCACAATCGCCAAGGATACCTTAGATCTGGGGAAGATCAAGCAAGAGAAGAAATGAAATGATCCGCGCTCAGTTTTAGGGGGATGATGAGCACATAACAACAAACGGTATGGAAGGTATGATTCTGTATGCTACGCCACCGAGAACAACTCTATACCGTAGTACTAATATCTCAAAGGCATTCGCGAACTACCTAGGTGGGCAACCGTTCCCAGGGTTCCTTTTGGAACCCGGGACACCAAAGATGAAACAGAAAGACGTGATATCTTGGAGGAAAGTCATCATACGGGGTTTTCAACAGCTTCGGAAGTCGTCAGGTCTCCTCGTCCGTATCCTAGCTGGGAAAGTCGTTCTTCGCACTACCAGAAATGCATAACGAAGAGCCAGGAGATTCTGACTCATGATTAAGAAAGAGTATTAGGCGCATTGAGCCACTCCAGGGCTACACCTGAGGCCAGAGTTGATAATATCTGGTGTACCTTGAAGGCAGGTACGATCCATGGATGCCCAAGTGATATTCGACAAGGCAGTCTCACCTGATTGTTCGGTGCCATCCTTTCTCATGTCAAAACCTTTTGGCTTTACCCACGTTAACCGACCAGTAAAGCCAACTATGTATGGATTTGATGCCGAGGGCTGTAAGCTCGTGAGCGGAAATCGTTACGGTGCTTCTTGCAAGAACAGCATCAAAATGTATATGCATAATGCAGGTAGTCCTCTAGGCGGATTCCTACGCTTTCCTCCTTTAGCATGATAACAGGTTGTTATCTGTATCACGTTGAACAACACGAATTACATAGGATAATTGAATAAAAGGAAGTGCTTGCGACATTACTATGGACTCGACTCACCCCACGCCAGCGTGTGTAGTCTGTCACAGGTCGGACTCCTCCAAGATCTTCTCCATCTCAAGCACGACATTGAGCTTCCTATCAAGGAGCTCCTGTATGCCACGCAAACTATCGGTGCGCTTCTGGTTCTCCATCACAATGCGTGTCATCTCCTCATCACCGATTTCTCTACCCTGAAGTTCCCACTCCCGACAGCGCATGTTGAACACTGCATGAAGCTGTACCGGGAGAGCATCGAAGCGCTCCTGCAGGATCTCGTAAGCCAGCACTCCTTCCATACCGTGTAGCGGATCGTAGAGATCATGGATCTCGTCGTTGAGATCCAAGAGGATTCCGCGTTCCTCCTCGAGGATGGAGTACCAGGCTAGATCACTAGTCTGTCGCTGCTCCAGCGTCGTGCAGGCCATCATCTGCCCCCAGACCACAGTCAGAAGAGCTTGGATATCTTCCTGGATTTCCTCAAGCTTGTTGTGCAATTCTGCCAGAACGAACTTTCGCTCCCTGCGCGCATGGTCATTTCTAAGCTCGGCCAGGATATCCGAGACCGAAAGCTCCTCTTCGACGAGTTCAGACTCCTTCGTGGAGCCGTTGTCATCATGCTCCGAGTGGAATTCCTCTGCGATCATGAAGCTCAGCGCCACGTTCGCCCGCCACCATGCTCGCGAGTGGACCGAGCCACCTTCGCTTTGCTGGTTCTGGCCCTGTAAATGCGAGACCTGCTCGCCTCTGACCCGAGCTTCAGCCTTATCAATGATGTGATGAATCGTTCGCGCCCACCCTTCAGGCAACAAATGGCCTTGTCCCGCAAGGATATGTTGCTCAACTTCCGCAATCTTAGCCTTCGCTTCCATGATTAACTGTTGCATAGTCAGACCTGCTGTAGCTGTGTCATTGATGCTCACGGTGCTTAGCGACCCGACTGGACTTGCCACTGTATTTGAAAGCATGTGAGCCTCCTGATCCCATCCGGACATCCCAGCCGGTGGAGTCGCAGGACCCTCGGAAAGAAGATGAGGGGCCGACATATTGAATGGCGGGCTTCGGTTGCGGTGGATGAGTGCTGTTGGTATTCAGGCAAATGAGATGGGAAATTGTGATGCTGGCAGTAGACAAGTTGTTAGGTGCTGGACGAGATCATACGACACACCTATATACTAATTTATGACCACAATGCGTCGACGACATCTGGAAGCCTTCCAAGGTGCTTTGTTATAAATTGTACAATATCCTTGTTTCTACCCTTTCGATCGCAAGCAAGTGCTGAACAAAGCGACTCCTTTGAAATGGTGTCTTATTGTTCCTTCTCTATGAGAACAAAGTGCGATTGTCTTCGCCACGAAGGTCCTGGTCATTCTCAGCTGGGGCACAAGTACATCGGTATTCTCCTGAAGCTACTCGTGCCATCTGCAACCTAGGACACGCCGATTCATTGAAGGTACAACCACCACAGTGTACCACAGAGCTGCCTAAGGCTCAGTTCCCAGTCTCCAGAGTCGTCCCTTGTGACGTGGCTAGCTTTCGGGGCAGCGTGTCTCATAATTAGCCAAAGCAGCGGTAGCCTTGTGAACGACTTTGGCGACGGTGGGGAGTAGTTTGGACCTCGGATGAGATGCTACAGCTCGGCACTTGGCAAAGCTGCCCTGGCACTCTCGGTATAGGGGGGGACGCCCTGGAGTACAACAATGAGAAACGGATACAAGGGAGTAAGAAGGGTCATCATGGGCGTTTGGGTGGTGGGCAGAGGAACAAATAGTAACATGTTCGAGATAGACAAACAAGAAAGGGGGGGGGGGATGTAGAATAGTAAAAATCCAAGGAAGGAAGGAAGAAAAGGAGGATTATATGCAATTATTAGCCAGCACTGATGTTCGCTGGGCCGCCTGGGCATCACCGACCCAATCACTTTGAAGTGTATCATGTAGTTTTCATTCAAGTATATTGACTTCGGGATAGCGGTTGCCCCGTGATTGTCTTTTTCTGGATATGGCCGCATGTAATCTTGTTACCTGCAAGATGGGACTCATATGCCAGACCAAACATTTGGGAAGTCAGGAGAAGGCCGAGGCAGAAGTCAGGGTCAGGGTTCGGGTTCGGGTTTCCAGTTCAGAAGCGATCATAACGCGAAACGACAGAACGCGCCGAGTGACATGCGTGCACGGACCCACGCACGGACCCACGCTCCTCAAGCATATGTCACATGCATGTTACATTACTCCACTTCCTTCTGCACCGTACTAAATCATCCACCTCACATCTACCACAGCATTATTCGTTTCTCTCCTCCGACTCGAGAACACTATGCATCATCGCTATCATCATCATCTCAATCAACATCATCGTCACTGCTGTTCAACGACGCCTCCACAATCCCTGGCGCCTTCGCAATCGAGCTTCATCACCTGAGCCTTATTCTGAATTATTCTAAACCGCCGTCTGCCTCACGTACCAACACTCCATTGCACGCAGGAGTGGCACCTCCAGGCCGCTGGTTCATTCGTACCCATCTACCAAGCGACAGGGACTCCACCGACCCTGGGTGTGGGGCGGGGCCTTCCAAGAGTTATCTAGCTGCAGACCTCCACGGCTTTTGTTTCCTACTTGTAGGGTCAACGCTGTGGGCTGCTCTGCACCTACACTGCCTTGCTTGCGAGCTTGGACAATAGGAGGGAGCCTTGTGAAGAGCCACCGGTTGGCGAATCTCTGGCGGCCTGGTTGTGCCGTTTGGCTTGACGCGGTTCACAACAACTATTTCTCCCGAAACCATATCAGATCAACGCCGCCTACTTGTAACTTGTCTTCAATTCGAGTCACGGCTGCTCTGTCGTCTCAACGTCTCAAAGCCGGGGTGGGTGGGATCCTGTGTAGAGCTTCTCACAGGGGTTTACGTTTTCGAGCTCGCCTCTGTTGACGCGTCGTCTCAGGACCGTCCTCTCCTGCTACGTTTCTCAGTGCCTAAACTAACACGTGCTTCATACAGGAAAATGGACTCCTCTACTGCGACGAACCGCCCGTTACCTTCCGGCGAGGCCTCTCTCGACAAGCCTTTACCTGCTAGTGTGGACTGGACTGGACCGGACGGCCAATCATGCTCGCTTGGCAACTCTTCCACTACGATGAATTTCATCGTGGACCTTGATAAATCATCACGAACCGTTTTATTCCAGCTCCGTTTCGAAGTTTGGCTGCGCGCACAAGACCCAAAGGCTTCGAATATGAAGGCGTCTCTGTTTCTGCGTATTCGACCTGACCAGATTCGTTCCGTTGCTCTCGACGACCAGCTCCCAATATCAACCGAGTCGTTATGCTTGCGGCTCGAGCTGACGAATTCTATGGACCTCGTTGCTCCTGAGCCCAAGTTGCGCCCCAAAAACAAGGCCCAGAGTGCTGTCCTCCAGAACATCATGACTCTTGCCCAACAGACTACCTTCAATGTCCACCTGCAAGGTCCGGCAGAACTGAAGCGCGACCTGCAATGGCTCTGTGAATCTGTTTCCAACAATGAGCTCCGACCAAAGGATACGTCTGCAGAACTCCGCACTTATTACCGTGGCCAAGGGGGGCATGTAATCCACATCGATCCGTCATTCGCTCAATATGACACTGCGACTCAGAGTCCACCCGCATACGGCGATCTGGGTACTCCTCCACCTATGCCGCCTCTCCACGAGAGACCGACTTCCAAAGAGCTGGGTGTCGAAGGCGCTCCAAGTACCAAGAGGCGACGATTAGACTCCACGGTTGACGGTCCTGATTTCAGCGGTCTGGATCGGCTGGCCGAGATTATGTCCACACAAATGAACAAGATCGAGGAACGGATGACGGCCCAGATAGCCGAGATGAATAAGCGTATGGACGACCGGATGGCCAGGATGGAAGAGCGTTTCATGAAACTGGAGGACCGAATGACCAAGACGGAGGACCGAACGGCAGACCGTATGGCGAGAATGGAGGACCGCATCGTTACCAGACTGGACCAGCGCCTGGGCGACGTTACGAGAGACGGGGAGAAAGTAGAGAGGAAGACAGATGAACTAGAAGCAGAAGTAGAGGATCTGCGCGGAGAGATCCAGGCAGTAGATGAACGTCTGAACCGAGAAGTTGGGAGCGAGGTGGACGACCAGATGATCGCCGCCAGGTGGGAGCTGAAGGAGTATGTAGAGGAACAAATTGGGGATGCTGTGGGTACGATCAGGGGGGAGTTAGCCGATGGCGATATAGTCGTAGAAGGGACGGTGCGTATATCGAGAAGTACATGAGCACATAGCCCAAGGCGGTGCATATAGGTACATAGGTAGATAGAAGTCAAGGCGTATGTAGATTGCATCTACTCTAATCAACATCTGGGGTTACATACGACGAAGGGAGCATGGCAAGGGCCGAGAAGGAACACACACCACCAAGGGGACCTACCCGCGTCTCCGAGGGCGCCATCAACAACTCAAGTTTCCCAGTGATTTCTTATTGTCCAGTGCAGGAGCCCCGGAGGGCCAGACATGGCTAGTTCTCCACTGGCTTCGACCCATCCACCCCAAAGACCGCAGCATGAGAGTTATGAAATAACAGGGAGGGGCACCTAACGACGCACCGCAAAGTATCCCCTTGCGACAAAGTCATTACAGAGGCCG